>JACEFZ010019420.1:0-26951 GCA_014155875.1 Cepaea nemoralis
GCACGTTTTGGTATACCCTAAGTGCAATGATGTTAACTTTTTATTTAATATTTATGGTTTTCTTCCATCTAGAATGGTTTTCTTCCATATAGTATGGTTTTCAGGAGGATATTATGTCTGTTTTATGTGTCCAAACATTTTAATTATTGAACATTGATGTTGTAACTATCTCCTCATTCCCACTTTGTTGTTCTTCCTCATTTATCTTTTGAGAGGAGTGTGAGACATTAGACGTAGACAATTTTAGGTAGGTTATGAGAAGAAATAAACTTGAGAACTTGGTGACAACTGGCAAGATTGAGGAAAAAAAGAACAATGGGAAGGCAGAGAGGTAAATATCTAAATGGCTTGGCCATGTAGTATGGTTGAGACAAGAACACGGAGCTGATCCACGACTCTAGTGATCTTGTTCTTGTAAGAGGGCGAAACATGAATGCACATGCTTACCGGGATGGCACATGATGATGAGGATCACAGTGGCTCGCACACATGCCTGGTGGTCTTGTGAATGAATTTCCATTCAAAGCAATTAAAAACCAATTTACCTAGCTTACATGGGTGTACTGAAATGTACTGAGAAGTAATTGCGACCTGCATTATATTGATGATATCACCCATTGAGTGTCTTTTTGTCTATAAACATATGGGTCAAGCATAATTAAACATTGGTGGTAGAGATCTGAGAATACTAAAGTAAAATGTGTTAAAATTAAGTAAGTTGTGTTTCCTTTACAGTACATTGCAATCAATCCCAGCAATTATTGGCTGTTTGTGATTGACTAGGCAGTATTTAAGTTCAGTAGTCTGACTTGCTTTCTGAAGTGCCGATGCCTCATACCATCAAAATACAGGCAAATGAATATGCTTCAAATCGCTCACGGCTGATTATTGTCATCATCATCAACCTTCTTATTATTTTTCTTCTTTTGCTGCTGCTACTTCCTCTCTTCTTCTTCTTCTTCTTCTTCTTCTTCTTCTTCTTCTTCTTCTTCTTCTTCTTCTTCTTCTTCTCTCTTCTTCTTCTTTCTTTCTTCTTCTTCTTTTCTTCTTCTTCTTCTTCCCTTCTTCTTCTTCTTCTTCTTCTTCTTCTTCTTCTTCTTCTTCTTCTTCTTCTTCTTCTGATAATGATGATGATGATGATGATGATGATGATGATGATATCACATGTCTCTCTGATCTGTTGGGTAGTGATAACCAATGGCTAACCTTATCGGATAAAGGCGAAAAACAGGAAGTTCTGCTATTAAAAATTATCGGCAGTTGCATATCGTGAAGAGTAGAGGGTAAGGCCGCTGCCATGACAAAATTGTTAGGAAACAATAAATACAAACCTGGCATGAGTAGTTAGAGATGACTACATTGGGCAGAATCTGTCTAGAGCAGTGGTTCTCAACCGGTGGGGACCCCGGGAAGGTTACCCCGGTTAACAAATGCCTGCAGAAGCCTGATGTGTCGGCCTAACGGCGCAAGAATGCAGCTCTGCTGTAAACAGGCACAACACAATCACGTCCGAAAAAAAAATCTCTGGATGAATGCAGAAGAAGAAGAACCAGTTAGGAATCCCTCCCCCACCCCACCCCACCCCCTCCCCCACCCCTCCCCCAACCAGGGGAGACTTTTAGGGCTTCATGGGGGGGGGGGGGGAATTCAGATTATTTCAAGATCGTGTTAATACAAGAACCGATTACTTGATATTGTTTTTCCCTCCCTACTTTACAGTTCTGTACTTCTCGCACTTCTGAAATTTGTTTTATAGCATAAATAGACCCGTAAATCACGTTTTATCTAGACGTGTAGACTTGTTCTAGTATATGTTATTAAATTTAGCTTTCATTTTTACACATACAGTGTAGGGGTGGGGGGTATTTAGGGAGGAAATACGAAAAGGGGGGAGGGTGACATTCTGACCATATGATGAAGGGGTGCATGGGCCAAAAAAAAGGGTTGAGAACCACTGGTTAAGAGGAAAAATACCTTATACAAATGCATGCCAAAGTCGAACACACTGGTCTGTGAGGTGTATAACTTGGTGTGATGCACTCAATAAAAAGAAAGAAGAGGAAGAAGTAGACCAATCGTCACTCCATGGATAATATGGTCGTCTTTTTTCCTTTGGGCTTCATGTGTCCCTTTAGGGTGGGCCCAGTTGGGTTAATTTTTAGAATTGCCTAGACACTCGACTGCTGGCCCGGTGGTCACGGTTCAATTCACCTCGGGGCGCATTGAGATTTTAAAGATTAAGTTAGTCTTCCAGGATGACGTGTGATAATATGGGTACCAAGAAATGTCTTTGGAAGTAAAGACGTTCGGTGTAACACTGACCATATCACCCACCGAGTGCTGATTGGTTTATAAAGAAACATGCATCTATCCCTGTATGCCCACAGCGTCTTTTGGCGTGTACAGGGGACCTTTTATCCACACAAACCTACGCTTTATTCGTTCCCGCCCTGTGATACCAATGCCAGACAAGGACAGTCCTAGAACCACATAGGTGTAAAAATCACACCATGAGATGAGATGCTTAAGAAACACAGCTGGAAAAAAAAAAAAGAGATAGAGAGACAAATGAGAAACTAAAAACAATTGTAGGGATAACACTGACTTCTGTCTTAACAGAACACCAAAGATGTAAAGGTTCGGACATTTTGTTTGAATGCAACAAGTTCCCCAGCGACAAATGCGGTCTACGTGAGTACATTGGAATACAAGGCGAGAGGATGGGCTAGGAAGTGTTGGCTAGATGGAGTTTAAAAGACACTTAAGAAATTAAATATGACGTTAGTAAAGCAACAAGACAAGCGAAACACAAAGGCAGACTTTATAAGCAAACGTTTGCTAGTAATGTACGGACGTTATACGCAAACGGCTGGTCACGTGATAAGCAAACATTTGCTAATAATGTATGGACATTATGAACAAACGGCTGGTCATGTGACGTTTACTACCACCGCCGATTGGCTTAAAAAGACAATTATTCTCCCTTCTTGTCTGTCTTGTGTTATCAAGTTCTGCGAATAGGTCACGTGACCAGCCGTTTGCGTATAATGTCCGTACATTACTAGCAAACGTTTGCTTATAGTCATTTTGAAACACAAAACATTACATATGCCCCCTCTCTGCGACGTTTCACGGCAAAAGGTATAGGTGAAAAGAGAAGAAGAAACAGACATCCTTTGCTGTTTCTACAGCGGGAATATTCGTTATTACAAGGTCACATCAGAAACTACCGGAATGATGTTGCGCGTGTAAGGTAGTCCAACAACAGGATGACAGACTACATTTTCCCGGAACTATTAGTTACACATGCTGTAAACAGAATTCAACATACAAGAAACTAAGAAACAAAAGGTGACAACAGAGTGAAAACAATAGGACACCCGAGAAGAATATAGATTTAAGACATTAAAGACATTGTACAATCACACGAATGACTTTATCCAGTGCCATCTGTCACACACCTAACGACAATATTGAAACATGGTATTTCGGGAATATCCGGACTTGTCCTGGTGACTTGGCCTGACTCAGGATTGTGTGTGAATCAACCCGAGACGTTATTCCTTATTTACATGTGTTGGTTGCAGGGCAGATGTATAGTGTAATTGCACCACACTGATATTTCCTGTGCAGAGTATATACGATCTCTCTAAGTAAATGTCTCTGCGGTATGGTTGTGCTCAGGTGAGTAAATATAAGCTTTAGAAGTAACACCAAGCGAGTTAAATGTTCCACAATTTTCGATGTTAACAGATGCGAGCGCGCGCGCGCGCACACACACACACACCTGTGTACATTTACACACACACATATGCTGCTTCTACTACAGCTTCTGTGTCTATTTCTGTCTTTCTTCTCATTCATTCATTCATTCATTCACTCATTCTTCTTCTTAATCTTTTTCTTCCTCTTCTTCTTTTTTCTTCTTCTTCTTCTTCTTCTTCTTTCTTCTTCTTCTTCTTCTTCTTCTTCTTCTTCTTCGCTGCTTCTGTTTCAGCTTTCTTCCTTCTTTTCCCTTCTTTTTCCTTCTTTCTGCTTCTTCTTCTTCTCTTCTTCTTCTTCTTCTTCTTCTTCTTCTTCTTCTTCCTCTTCTTCTTCTTCTTCTTCTTCTTCTTCTTCTTCTTATTCTTCTTCTTCTTCTTCTCTCTTCTTCTTCCTTTTCTACTTCTTCTTCTACTCTCTTCTTCTTCTTCCTTTCTCCCTCCTTCTCCTTCTTCTGCTTCGTTCCTATTTCTTTCTTTCTTTCTTTCTTTCTTTCTTCCTTTCTTTCTTTCTTTCTTTCTTTCTTTCTTCTTCTTCTTCGTCTTCTTCTTCTTCTTCTTCTTCTTCTTCTTCTTCTTCTTCTTCTTCTTCTTCTTCTTCTTCTCTTCTTCTTCTTCCTTTCTCCTCCTCCTCCTCCTCCTCCTTCTGCTTCGTTCCTACTGCTTTCTTTCTTTCTTTCTTTCTTTCTTTCTTTCTTTCTTTCTTTCTTTCTTTCTTTCTTTCTTTGGTCTTCTTCGTCTTCTTTCTTTCTTTCTTTCTTTCTTTCTTTCTTTCTTTCTTTCTTTCTTTCTTCCACTGTATTACAAATATTTTGGTTTTCTGACATACTCCATTGTGTGCTGCTCTTGTGGCTTCTAGTTCTGCACTGGTTTTGCTCTTCAGTATTGAGACAACGGAATTCGTATATGTGTGTTTCTCTTTTTTTTTCCTTCCGCCAAAGACATTTCTGCTGCAGTTTTCACGGCATCGACCTCTGCTCGGTAGCTACTTGCGAATTTTCCTCTGCCTGTGTTTTCTTTGCTACATTGTTTAGATACTGGAGAATTCCTCCACCTCCATTTTCAATGTAATTTTTTGCCAGGAATGTTTTCTATCATCTCATGCTGGAAGTTGCTACTGTCTCCAAGCTGGGAACTCGTGTGCACTGTCAATCTTCTATGTTGTTATTGGGCTCTACTATCTCTTCTATCCTGCAATGGTTGTAGACATGTGATATTTTATGTTCGTTAATTGGCGTTGTCTTCAGACCTTCATTGATGATCAGCAGTCTTTGATTTTGAACTACTTATTTGGTTACATTTTGACCTAGCTTCTGTTGTAATAGATTAGGCTGGATACGGCGGGGTGGCATACTCAGGTCAGCGTACCCAAACCCAGCAAGTTAGGTTGAGGAAAATACAAAGTTAAGTAGGGGTGCGTTTGAGATTGTTTAGTCGTACTGCGAGCGCTCTCAAGACAAGTCGCCTGAACAAGTCAAGAAGCCTGATACGGGGGAAAATGGCATGTCGCAAGAACACCAAAAGACACGCGGTATCCAAGATGTGCAGCGTGGGAGCCGACAAGACCGTCAAGAAGACGAACGTGGAGAGCCTGCCTGCTAGCTGCATCAAAGAACCTGAAACTACAGCTACTACTGAAGCTACCACGAGGGAGAAGATCGACAGCCCACCACAGACAAGACCCAAGACAGCAGAGAAGAAGGAGGAGAAAGACACCAGAGCCGGGAACACCGACTCAAAAACAGTCCGATGGGTTGTCAAGCGGATTCAAGTGGAGCTGACAGACGAAGAAATCCTGAAGCAGCTACGAGAAGAGAATCCTCACATCCGATTCTTGAAGGCGGAGCGGCTCCTCACCTACTCCAAGATACCTACAACCTTGGCAGTGGTGACGTCGGAGGGCAGCGAAATGCCGACCACAGTATCAATCAGCAAGAAAATACAACAGCCAGAGAGATTCATCCCAAGAGTCAATCAATGTTCAAGATGCCAGAGGGCCGGCCACAGCAGAGCAACATGTCGCAGTAAGACGGAAATCTGTCGGTACTGCGCCGATCACCACGCCTTCAAGGAGTGTCCGCTGGCCAAGCTGGACACGGACTTCCGAGCACCCAACAACAAAAGAAAGTGCGCCAACTGCCTGGGCAAGCATGGAGCAAGATACTTAGGCTGTCCGTACCTCAAAAGACACAGAGACGTCTTAAAGATCGCCATCACCACAAAGACACCATATAAGGACGCAATGCGGAGGTGCGAGACAGCAACCTGCATCTCACAAGCCGAGAAAGAGCAACTGCAAAGCCAGATTGATGAGTTAAAGAAGCAAGTCAAGCTACTGCAAACATCGGCACCAACCAGCGACAATGGGAAACTTCTTGCTGAAATAAAGGAGATCCAGCGGGACATCAAACAAGAGGTGGAGAACATGAGGCAGATGACAAAGATAAATGAAGAGATTCTACGAGACATCAAAGCGGTAAGAGAAATGCTAACAACTGAAAGGGAGCCAACCCAAATCAAACCAGCACAAGAAACGGAAAAGAACACAGAGAAACCGCAAGATGAAATCCAACAAGAGACCGAGCCGGAACCGCAAAACAAAGCCAGCAGCCCAGCCACGACAATATCCCGCCAGACATCCGAAGAAAACCGAGATGAGCACCCTGATGACGGCACGGAGAGGCACCAGGGACCTACCTTGGAGGAGCTGCGAGAATCGGCAAGATTGGAGGAACGCAGGCGCCAGGACTTCAGAAGGCGCTGGGAAGAAAAGGGAAACAAGATGCCCAAGAAACTCAGGAGACCGGTAGACTACCCAGAGGTATACTATGAACCTGAGGATGGACCCGGCTAGGAGTACTATATAGAAGACGGAGAGATGCTCCCGTGGATGACGCAGAGGAAAAAATCGAATGGCAACAAGCTCAAACTCGAAGAAGAAAAAAAAAGGCGCAAGGAGGAAAATGAAAACATCGAAAAGCTCCTACAGAAAATACACAAAAAGGGAGGCCAAAACAAAAACAAAAAAAAAAAAAAAAAGTCCTTTTAAGGACTGCAACCAGTCAAGCCAGACGAGCCAGGAGCCTTCACCAACAAAAGAAACCACCAGGAGACAGGAACAAAGGACAGCCGCTGACCGACCCCAGAGCTGACGTTACAGACACAAACAAACATAACCAGTCCGAGACAGGACTCACTCGTAATAGAGCACAAGACAAGAAGTAGGGTGAATGAACCCACAAAAACCACGGTCCTCAACATTAACCACAGCTGAAGAGGCAGGTTGAACGAGGCCGAATTTGAAATGTTTGTTTTGAAAATTGGATTGTTTAGTCCGGGATGGTCAGCGAGTTTGTAGTCATCATCATCAAGTGCCGTGCCGGCTGACGTAGGCGTTCATAGAGAAAAATTGACAAATCGGGGTGTTTGATTGCACGGAGCTAGGTGTGAACGGTTGTTTGTTTCGTGTTGTGTCTGGCTGAGAAACGTCTACGGTCAGACTTGAAGGTTATCTATATTGTGTCTGGTTTGACAGGGGTACTTGGGGTTTAAAGCGTGTAAAAGTGAACGTTCGTGATTAACGGAAAAAGCATGATGAAACTACTCACAGATAGAAGGGTATTTAAAAGTAGCAAGTTGCAAAATTAATTAGACTCTCTGAGTCTGCTTTGGAGAGAGAAGGGGATGAAGAGACTCTCTTAGACTGAATGCAGTTTTGGGGAAGAGAGAGACGGCTTGGGAGAGAGAGAGAACACTCATTGAAGACTCTTTAAGACTGCTTTGGAGAGAGAGAGAGAGAGAGAGGGGGGGGGGCTCAGATGACTCTCAGAGACTGCTTTGGAGAGAGGGGGGGGGGCTCAGGAGATTATCTTAGACTAGAGACTGCTTTGGAGAGAAGAGATTTGAGATCTCCTTGAGAGAGGAACAGAGAAGGCGAGTTTATCAGATACCCGGAGAGAGACGGGGAAAGGATTATCCTTAAAATATAGTTACCCGGAGAAAGAGAAAATGAAGTTTGGCTATTCAGCTGTAAGTCCGCATCTAGAGTCCAACCAGAGGAAATAAAGTATTGAGAAATTTATTTCGGGAACATTGCTGTGAGTTTAACAGCCTAGCCTGGCAAAGTCAGTTTGGGCGATTGTTTATGTTCCTTTGCTTAGTATTGCATTAAAAATGGCCTGCTTGTAAGCAGTGGTGAATTTAACGTAATAAAAGTCATGTTCATGGACAAGGTGTTTATTAATAGTTACAGTTGTTTACTTGTATTTCAGTGTTACATAAGTCTAGTATGAGCAGCAGATCACATTAAGGCCAATAAACAATAATAAACCACTATACGATAAATATACGATCATAACACATCTGGTGGTAACAGTCAGAACATACCTGGTGGTAACAGTGCCACTGGTGGTAAAACATCGGGCGGTGACAGCTTAGAAGACAATTAGTGGTAACAGTCAGAACATACCTGGTGGTAACAGTGCCACTGGTGGTAAAACATCGGGCGGTGACAGCTTAGAAGACAATTAGTGGTAACAGTCAGAACATACCTGGTGGTAACAGTGCCACTGGTGGTAAACATCGGGCGGTGACAGCTTAGAAGACAATTAGTGGTAACAGTCAGAACATACCTGGTGGTAACAGTGCCACTGGTGGTAAAACATCGGGCGGTGACAGCTTAGAAGACAATTAGTGGTAACAGTCAGAACATACCTGGTGGTAACAGTGCCACTGGTGGTAAAACATCGGGCGGTGACAGCTTAGAAGACAATTAGTGGTAACAGTCAGAACATACCTGGTGGTAACAGTGCCACTGGTGGTAAACATCGGGCGGTGACAGCTTAGAAGACAATTAGTGGTAACAGTCAGAACATACCTGGTGGTAACAGTGCCACTGGTGGTAAAACATCGGGCGGTGACAGCTTAGAAGACAATTAGTGGTAACAGTCAGAACATACCTGGTGGTAACAGTGCCACTGGTGGTAAACATCGGGCGGTGACAGCTTAGAAGACAATTAGTGGTAACAGTCAGAACATACCTGGTGGTAACAGTGCCACTGGTGGTAAAACATCGGGCGGTGACAGCTTAGAAGACAATTAGTGGTAACAGTCAGAACATACCTGGTGGTAACAGTGCCACTGGTGGTAAAACATCGGGCGGTGACAGCTTAGAAGACAATTAGTGGTAACAGTGCCACTGGTGGTAAAACATCGGGCGGTGACAGCTTAGAAGACAATTAGTGGTAACAGTGCCACTGGTGGTAAAACATCGGGCGGTGACAGCTTAGAAGACAATTAGTGGTAACAGTGCCACTGGTGGTAAAACATCGGGCGGTGACAGCTTAGAAGACAATTAGTGGTAACAGTGCCACTGGTGGTAAAACATCGGGCGGTGACAGCTTAGAAGACAATTAGTGGTAACAGTGCCACTGGTGGTAAAACATCGGGCGGTGACAGCTTAGATGACAATTAGTGGTAACAGTGCCACTGGTGGTAAAACATCGGGCGGTGACAGCTTAGAAGACAATTAGTGGTAACAGCCACAGTCCATACAGCCACTATTGTGTACCAGGCATCACCTGTCTCTTCATCTGCCGGTGCAGCGTCCAGAATTTTCCCAATGCACACCCCCACCGACTTCATTGATAAACTGTTCCCACTTAATCCTCTTTGCCTCTGCACATCGCACCGTTTATGATGATAACAACCGACCTATGACAACTGACAAGGACAAAGGTGAGGCTTTACTTTCGCGATTTTTACAACAGACGGATCAGCAAGATATGGCTAATTAGAGATAATGTCAGAGAAGCCTTGTCACGGGTCACTAGGAAGGAGGACTGTGAGATTATAGTGGAGGACATTAGACGGGTA
Organism: Cepaea nemoralis; assembly: GCA_014155875.1. Taxonomy (NCBI): domain Eukaryota; kingdom Metazoa; phylum Mollusca; class Gastropoda; order Stylommatophora; family Helicidae; genus Cepaea; species Cepaea nemoralis. Next base: position 9,636 of record JACEFZ010019420.1, read on the forward strand.
CTGAAACGGGCTAAAGACACAGCGTCAGGTCCAAATGGGGTTAGGTACCTCCATATGAGGAACATAAATGATGGGGACTTGGAGGAGATGGCTCTTTGTTTCAACCTAAGCATCAATGCGGCGGAAATACCCCACGATTGGCTGCATAGCTACCCGGTCCCACTCCCAAAGCCAGGTAAGGACCACTCCAGACTTAATGGATACCGAATCATAACGCTGCAAAACACGTATAGCAAAGTCCTCGAAAAGATAGTAGCACGCAGGCTCCAGCAACATTTGGAAAGTCGGAATCTGTTACCCCAAGGACTCGGGAGCTACCGGCCTGGAAAAGACACCTTGGCCAATGCTGCAACTGTTGCATTCGATGTCTACGAGGGCTTCCAGGATAAACAGGAGACAGTGGCGGTAGCTCTTGACCTGGAGGATGCGTATAACAGGGTTAGGTATGATCGGTTAATACACACACTGTTGGACATGGAGGTCTGCCCTTGCCTTGTTAGATGGGTTGCGGCAGTCCTTTATGAGCGTAAGGTTGCACTGCGCATGGGTACCTGGACTTCTGACCCCTGTACTATTACACCTGGGTTGCCGCAGGGATCTGCCTTGTCCCCGGTGCTCTTTAATGTCTACACCAGCAAAATCGAAGCTATTGAGACACCAGGTGTGGGTAGAATCTTGACATTTGCAGATGATGTGCTGGTGTACAGACAGGGCCAGTTTGGCGAAAGACGTACAGGTGGCGGTAGACAAGGTGACGGAGTGGTGCAGGGACGCAGGGGCCATTATAAACCCAGACAAGGCATCGGTTGTGTGGTACTCCCTGGATAACCGGATCGTCAAGGCAGACGTCCCAGGTATTATGTTGAATGGATGTCCTCTTAGTCGAGAGAGTAAATTGAAGTACTTGGGTATCACCTTTGACAGGTGTTTGTCTTTTAAGGATCATGTGGAGGATTTGGTGGTGAAGGCTGGTAGGGGACTTAATGCATTGAGGGCTATGGCAGCAACCGGGGATAGATCAGAGGATGCTGTACAGGCTCTTTCAGCAGTTAATAATTTCTGTCATTGAGTATGGTTTGGGGCTGCTGACAGTATCAAAAAGCCAGCTTGAAAGGTTGGAGCGCATACAGAATGCTGCCATGCGGTTAATACTGGGGTGCACAAAGGACACACCAATTATCTGCATGAGGCATATCCTGGCGCTACCTACAATGACGGATAGGCATAGGGTCCTTCAGGCCAAATGGTACCTGAGAGTTGCCGCAGACAGGGATCACCCGCTGCATGCAGCAATGGATATGGTAAAGGGTCATAGACTAAGACGAGGCAGGTCCTGGATGGCACAGGCAGAACTTTCTATAAGTCAGGTGTGTGATCTAGAGACCATCAATCGTGAAAGAGAGTGGGTTGAAGTTCCGGATGACATGACGGACTGGCACAATGTAATAATAACACTGGGTCGTGAGTGCAGAGAATGGGCAGCGGGCCGCACTGAGTTTGAAGTGCAACAGCTGATCCAGAGCAACACACATCAAGGTGACATAGTCATCTACACCGATGGGTCAGTGGTGAGAAACAGACGTAGTGGCTGGGGCTTTATTGCAAAGGCTAATGGGCGAGTCTTGAAAAAGGAGAGCCTGGCATATGAGACTACGACCTCCAGCATGAGAATGGAGGTGGAGGCAGTAACAGCGGCATTCCGGTGGCTAGAGGAGACTACTGCAACACACGTTGTGTTCATTACGGATTCAAAGAATATGCTTAGCAAGGTGGAGAAAGGAATGTTTCGTGTGGAATGGCTCTCGTCGCTTCAGAGGTCACCGATTGTGAGAATTGTATGGATATTTTGCCCTGGCCATGCGGGTGTACGGGGGAATGAACAGGCTGATAGGCTATCAGGGAATGCACCTGTTGGTGGTATCTTGCCTATGGACAAGGGGGAGGTGGTCATGCGCTTGTGGGACCAGGTAGAGAAGGCGGAGGAACAGATTGAGAACCCATATGTGGAAAGAATGAGATTGCGGGGGATCGGCAGGAAGAATGAAGATGGAAGAATGTCAAAACTGAGAGGGAAGACCAGGAGAACATTTAATAAGATAGCGGTGGAACGATTAGTAGTAAGACTCTTCGCTGGCTGTTGAATGAGGGGACTGAGCACGTATGGAATGTCCTGAGTGCAGTGAAGTCGGTTCTTGACTCAACTCAACTCAACTCAACAGCCACTATTACTACAGCCACTATTGTCACAGCTACTACACCAACAACCGCCGCATACTACAACTACATACTGATCCTGCCACTGTTACATATATGTTGATTTCACTAGCGGTGACCACTAAAACACAACCCCTGAAGGAGGGGACTGTTACAGATGGTGTAGATTTGGCGCCACGACGACCACTTCTGCCACGGTTATACTATCACATTGTTTCCCAAGCTACAATACCGTACTCCAGTACTGGCCTCACCTGTCCAGTATATAGTTTCTTGAGAACTTTCTCATCTGCTTTCCACGAAGTACCGGCAAGCTTTTTCATGATTGCCACTCTTTGCCTTGCTCTTGTTCGATTTTTCTCAACATTTGTCATCCATGTCAGACGATGATTAAAGGTTTTTGTGTATTTTGGATTTTCTTCTTGAAGCAATATTTTCCAACCCAACACTAACTCAGAGCTCTGTGTTTTACCTGAGAGTGAGAACACTGTGCTTGTTTTCTCCTCACTTATCTTCACTAGCCATGATTTTGACCAGTCCTCCAGCACTAATAAGACATGTTGTATTCTACTTTTAGCTGTACTAATATATTCTTCAGATGTCTATATGGCTAGGTCATCTGCGAAGGTGGATATGTGTAATCTGGTTGGAAAATTTTATGTGATGTCATTTATATATGCCAGGAATAATGTTGGTGACAGAACTACCCTCTCCACCCCACCCCTCCCCTGGTGGAATACACCATCTTCTTGCCGTTTGTCCTTTGTACTTGTGTCCTGGCATTTCTGTTCTCAAGGTAATGGCTCATCTAATAAAACTCTACATTTTCCCCACAGATCTACTTTTTTGCAGTTTAACTTTCAGTCCTTCCTTCCATACTTTATCAAATGTTTTTTCTAAATCTATCCAGACTGTTAGTGTGTGCTTTTCCTCTAGGAAGACATCCTATATTTCCTGAGCTATATAGGTTATTTGTGGCATGGCCTGGTGAATTGCGTTGATCTGAGTCGTCAAGTCTGTGGCTGAGTACATCCGACGTCGACAAACATTTTTTGTTTTTTGATTTGCTTTCCCTAAACTTTGACTGTCCCCAGTCTACCTAAAGGCAGCAGGTTTGTGTCTCCTTTCTTCTGATTCCTATCCCTTGACCTATTCGACATGGAAGACCCTACCAGTAGCTGTGCAAACATCGGCATAGCTCTTGGAGTAATTGGATCATTCAAGCGACTCTACCGCAGTGAGGTGGGGACACAACAGAAGAACCTAAGCTCGATGGGCCAGGGAATTGGGAAACTGCGTTTCACTAATCCCTAAGCCACAGACACCGACACAAAACACGTATTGTCAACACACAGAAGCCAAAAGAATTGACAACCAGTGGGAACTGTTCAACAAATTAAATAAGATTTTAAACAGGGTTGCTTACTATTACTAGATCTGTTTAATTTATTTATTATATATTAGGAATAACAGTTGGTGGGAATAATGAAAACAGCATGCTGATGACATGGTTTTGGGACAGTGAAAATTAATGCAGTTCCAAGAAATGATATATATCAATCAAAACAAAGTTCTTAGCCTGAATAACAGAAAAACAGAAGTAAATATTATTACAAAGACAAACTATCTTCTCAAATGTTACATGAAAGTAAATGGAACTAATCTGAAACATGTCAATGCATTCACCCGTTTGAGTACTTTAATGACAGCAGATGGGGGATGTGTTAAGGAAGTTAACTGTTCAGTAGTCCAAACAAAAGTATGATTTCACAAGAGGAAGGATATTTCCTGCAATATATCTTTGTCAATCAAGTTAAGAAACAAAAGAATCCTTAAGAGCTATATCGATTAATCCGGGTGAACTGAATCGATTAACTGACAATTAGCAGACAAATTAGGAATTATATGGAAGCTGTGGAGATGTGTTTTATATAGAAAAAATCACAATAACACCGTTGACGGATAGGAAGAGTACTGAAGTTAAGTCGACGAATCAACATCATGGCACACGGGTGTAACCCATAAGTGCTCTGTTCTCCTCCTAACTCAAACCTGAGTCTGGAGAAACTCAGCTCAGTGCACGAACTCCGTAGCACGAACTCTTGAAATACTTTGGGTAGATTTTTTAATCGAAATTTTGCCCGGGCAGCGCCGTTAGGCTACTCTTTTTCGATTTCCAACTGCCAAGGGATTTTTTTAGGCGCGCAACAATACACATGGGCGTCCGATCTTACTACCCAGAGACCAGGGGAAATTTTATTACCAGAAGTCCACTTGAAATAAATCCCGGTCCTCACTGGGGCTTGAACCCGGGACCTCCAGCACTCGAGGCGGACACCATACCTCGAGACCACGCATCTCCCAGAGTACTGAAGAAAATATGAAAGCAATTAAATCATAAAGAGAACTGGTTACTCCCGTCAGAAGAAGACAGTCCACATTCCTTGAGCATATCATGAGATGAGGACAGCTGGAATTGGCCATGACGACAGGAATGTTAGAATGAGAAGACGCAGGTGAAGACCAAGAGAGAAGATGCTGGACAGTTTGACATCATTACATGGAGAAACATCGGTATAGGAAATGATTGGCAGTTCACGAGGCAGAAGACTGTAGACCATGATCACCATCGCCCAAGTAACGGAAGAGAGTACTGAAATGTTGTATAGTACCTGTTTTGCTGTATGGCTATGAATCATGGAACACGAATGAACAAATGAGGGCAAGATTGGAAGCCAAAAAAAAAAAAAAAATTATGGTTCTTGAGATGAATGTTGCAAATATCTTGTACTGACAAAGTAACTAATGATTGCCTGGGAAACGCTAATGAAAGTAGAATATTGTATTCAAATATAAGAAAAAGACAAAACAGAATTCCTTGGTTATGTAATGAGAATAGATGTGTATAGATTCATGATGGTATATAGGCAAGAGTACAAGAGAATGGTGAACTGTCTGAGCCCTTTCCTGTCACCAATGGAGTGAAGCAAGGATGTCCCCTGGCACCAATACTGTTCAGCCTCATGTTTTCAGCTATGTTGACGAATGCCTTCGAGAACAACGACATTGGAATAGACATCAACTACCGCATGGATGGAAAGTTATTCAATCTCAGAAGGCTGAAAGCAAAAACAAAAATTAACAGCGACACCGTCAGAGAGCTCCTGTTTCCTGATGATTGCGCTCTTTATGCCAACTCAGAAGCAGACATGCAACACACTGTTTCATTTTTCTCACATGCCTGTGCCAACTTTGGGCTCAATATCAACTTGGAGAAGACTGTAGTTATGTACCAGCCAGCTCCAGGGAATTAATCACACTGTGCCGAATATCAAAGTGAATGGTCATAGACTAAGTGTTGTGGACAAATTCACCTATCTTGGCAGCACCTGTGTCACAAGCTGCCACAATTGATGACGAAGTGAATGCAAGAATCTCCAAGGCCAGCGCAGGCCTTTGGCAGACTGTACAAGAATGTATGGGACAGAAATGGAATAAGCCTGCAAACAAAGCTGAAAGTCTACAAAGCAGTTGTATTATCCACACTGCTATATGCTTGTGAAACCTGGACTGTTTATCAGCGACACGCTAGGAAATTAAACCACTTCCACACAGTCTGCCTTAGGAAGCTACTGAAGATTAAATGGCAAGACAAGATCCCAGACACTGAAGTCCTAGAAAGAGCGTCCATGCCCAGTATCCACACTCTACTGAATGAAGAATCAGATTCGCTGGGCTGGTCACTTGACTCGCATGCCAGATCACAGGCTCCCTAAACAAATATTTCATCGAGTTGCGTTGTGGTAAACGCTCCCAAGGCGGCCAGAGGAAACGCTTTAAAGACACACTGAAAATCTCACTGAATGCTTTTGGAAATCATCATGACACCTGGGAGACTGCAGCCAGAGACCGAAATTCGTGGTGTGCATCATTACGCAAGGGTGCAGTCACGTGTGAGGAAACAAGGACTGCAAGAGCTGTGAAGAAAAGGCAGGATAGAAAAACCACTGCAGGAAATCCTCCTCCAGAAACGTCAAGCATTCTTTGTCCACATTGTCAAAGAACATTTCGAGCCAAAATAGGCCTTATCGGCCATCTTAGAACTCACGGCTCCATACTTTGAACCCCACTGGTTGAAGTGAATGGTCATCACCATTCTTGATGGACAAACAACAACAACAACAACAACACCGAGAGTAGAGGAATTGGACAACATTGTGACGACTGGACAGATCAGTGCAGAGGCAGATTCAGATAAATGATGTTGGGTAGACTGAGAATGTATCATAGAGGAATAGATCACCAGCAGAGTCGATCCATTACACCAAGGACCGAAATCCGTGGAGACACGTGAATGCCTAGGGAACAGACAGATTGCACTGCACGATTCCTCTACCCATTAAATCTTTTCTTTCATTTTCGTATCCCATGGCTGTTGGAATAACCTGAACGTTTACTATTCAGTGGGATTTGAAACCGGCACGGATCGTGATTTGTAACTTCCTGAATGCAGTTAAAACTATTCTTAAAGTAGCCTAAGTCTTATACTCAAATTCTTGCATAATACAAGCTATTCAAGAGACTTCTCTTCACGGTGTGGTCACGTTTGGTTTAAATAGCAGTTATTGTCAAGCTCTTAATATGTTTTGCACCGTTAGACTTCGTTGTTTTAACAGTTTGTTCTAAAGTCCAGAAGTAGAACTACGCTATGGGTCTAAATACACAGAAAAAAAGGTGATAGGTTCTTCCCTCTCTTAGCGAACGACAAATGTTTAGTTTAATGTTTTTTTTTAAATATAAAGTTTGTTACTAGAAGTCCACCTAAATAAATCCCGGCCCTCACTGGGGCTTGAACCCTTGACTTCCAGCACTCGAGGCTGACACCATACCTCGAGACCACTCGCGACGTTGAACACCTTTCCCATCGCTTATAGGAAACCCAATCCTACCACGTCTGGGACTGAACCCGACCACTGTCTTGGCAAGCGCATACACTAACCACTACACCACAACTACAGAAACAGGTTCAACATATCATGATATAGAACACTGAATCCTTTCAATTGAAATACACGAAACACATTGTCGCATGTTTAACACCTCACAGTAGTTTTACAGAATCTATCATATCGTTTTGTTTACATAATTGTGGTTTATCCACGTGTACACGAGACGCCTTGGCATACCTTAGTAACTTTTGGTTGTGTTTAGTGAAAGCCTTGGAATGCGATCAACATTGAAAATTAACATGAGTCACACACACACAGACGCACGCACACACACACGCACACACACACGCACACACACACACGCACACACACACACACACACACACACGATTTTGTTCGGAATCATCGCGCTAAGAGTTAGGAAGAAAATGCAACCCGAAATAGGGGGATAACAATGTGGGTTTGTGGAAGGAACGGGTACAGTAAATGTGTATTTGCTGAGAACATTAAGTGAGCGTACTTATATATATATAATACAAAAATAAAATAGTGATCACGAAAGGCATATTTCAGTAGAAGTGAAAAGTATATCCCAAAGTGGGTGGGGGGCTAGTACACAACCTTGCTTAACTCCACTCTTGATTTCAAACTCTTCTGAAGTTGAGCCATCAAACTTGATTATACCCTTCATGCCTGTGTGGAATGATTCCACAATGGACAGAAGAGTTGGTGGGCAGCCAATCTTCTTTAGTGCTTTGAACAGACCCTCACGACTGACCAAATCGAATGCCTTTGTGAGGTCGATGAAGGCAATAAACAGTGGCTGATTTTGTTCCCGGCATTTTTCTTGCATCTGTCGCAATGAGAATATCATATCAATGGTAGACCGGTTCTGACGGAAGCCGCACTGTGATTCGGGGTAGACTTGATCTCCCAGGACTCCAAGTCTGCGCAGGACACTTCTGGCAAATACTTTCCCAACAATACACAGAAGTGAGATACCCCTTTAGTTATTACAGTCGTTCCGATCTCCCTTGTTCTTGTACAGAGTTATGATGTTTGAATCTTTGAAATCCTGTGGGACTTGTCCTTATCGCCAGCAGAGCTCTATTAGCTGGTGGATCTGTAGAGCGAGTGTGTCTTGCCCACTCCTGATTACGTCTATTGGAATCCCATCCTTACCTGGAGCCTTGCCAGATGCAAGCTCATTTATAGCACACTTAACTTCTGTTATAGTGGGAAGTGTGTCCAGGTGGTCAAGAGTTGGTAGGGCCTCTATGGCGTTGAGGGCATGATCCGCTTTCTTGGTCTCACTTGAGTAAAGCTCTAAATAGTGCTCGACCCATCTATCCATCTGCTGTTTCTTATCAGTGATGATTTCTCCAGTCAAGGTTTTCAGCGGTGCGCTTCTTTTGATCATTGGACCACAGGCTTTCATTATCCCTTCATACATGCTTCTGATGTTTCCCTTATCACTTGCGATTTGAATGGACTCACATAACTTGATCCAATAGTAATTCGCACACTGCCTGGCAGCCTTTTGTACATCCTTCCTCGCTTGCTTCAGCTCACTCAGAGTGTTACGCGTTGGTCTTTTCTTGTTTCTTAAGAGAGCTATCTTCTTTTTATCAATCAAGGGCTGCAGTATCTGGCTGTTTGCCGCAAACCAGTCCTGCCTCTTATGATCCACAATACCGTAAACCCCTAACGCTGTTTTATAAATATTTTCCTTAAGTTTACTCCATTTATCATTTACTATACAATTTTCTGATGTATCATTGAAAGCGTCTTCAAGTTGCTGTTGAAATTCAAAGCACTTTCCAGGATCGTGAGTGTTAATAATATTAATCCTGGGGCTAGACTTGTGTTTAGCTGTGTAGATTCTCTTTGGTCTCAGTCTAACCCTTGCAACAACCAAAGAATGATCCGTATCACAGTCAGCACTGTGATAACTTCGAGTCAATGATATATGGTTCAGATGTTGTCTCCGTGTGATGATGAAGTCCAGCTGATGCCAATGGCCGAATCTTGGATGTTTCCATGTGACCTTATGCATCTCTTTTGTTTTAAAAAAGGAGTTTGTAATACATAGGTCATTTCTAGTGCAATGCTCCAGCAGCCTTTGCATATTACCATTCATGCGACCGATGTTGTATTTTCCAAGGCACACTGGCCATGAACTCGAGTCCTTGCCCACACGAGCATTGAAATCACCGAGCATATAAATGTAGTCGGATTTTGGAACTGCCTTGATCGCAGAGTCTAGCTGCTCATAGAACGAATCCTTCACACCATCATAGGAAGCCAGTGTCGGTGCATATGCAGTGAGAATGGTGGCAAATTCACAAGAGGTTGCCAAGCGCAGTGATAATAATCTTTCATTACCTCCAGCTGGGATATCAATCATTCCCAGTAGCGAATTCTTCACTGCAAAGCCCACACCATGTTGCCTTTTTTCTGCCTGCCCTCTTCCCTTCCAAAAAAAGGTGTAATTGTATTCCTTGAGTGACCCTTCTTCAGCGAGGCGAGTCTCCTGCAGGCCAGCAATATCAATGTTAAGACGATTGAGTTCAGCATCAATCAGAGCCGTTTTTCTCACATCGTCAATATTTGTCAAGTCAGTGGAAAATCCTGGACACATGGTTCTCACGTTCCAGGTTGCAAGCCGTAGCTTGAGGTTTCTATTATTCTTTTTATTAATACCTGGTGCATTGGTTTTACAGCCTGCGATTCAGATTTTGTCCTAGCCCCAAGCACCCATAGAAGCAGGCAGGCTGTTGCGGATCAGCACCCAATTGGCCGGGGGCTGCCCAGCTTGAGGCGGGCGGTAGCTGATCAGTGACACCTGTAGGTGTCTCCCACCGTCAGAGGCAACGCGTGGCGCCCCATGTCTACGCCAACTGACAAGGACTTATAACCCGTAACAGTTGCCTCTCGCTTTGATTCCGAGACCGGTTAAGACCAGGGATGGAGTTATTGCTTCTCCATAGCACAAAGCCTGGGCTAAAAAAAAGAAACCACGTGTTGCCCATGCAGCATGATCCCTCTCTCGGCCTGCCTAGTTCACTCCAGAGGAAAGTTAATAACTATACATCTGGAACAAGACAAGCTGCAGAAGCTGCCGGATCAGCAAAGCAATGCTCTAACTGTCCGCCTGTCGGGGCTTCAATCCTAAACCAAGGCTTAAGGCCTGGTCTGCCCTGCCATGACTTATTTTGTCTTTGGGTTGCATTTCCTCGCACCAGGATACGGCTATACCCTCCCAATTGCGCTCTTCCACCCGAAGCCGTTGGCACAATGTGGGGTGTCGGGTTTGGTAAGCGCCGCCCAACATTCGGCGCTGACAGAAAGCAGGTAGTACCGTCTACTGTCATACGGTAGCTCAGTCATATCTAACTAAGACCTGACTGTAATATATATATATATATATATATATATATATATATATATATATATATATACTGTGTGTGTGTGAGAGAGAGAGAGAGAGAGAGAGAGAGAGAGAGAGAGAGAGAGAGAGAGAGAGAGAGAGAGAGAGAGAGAGAGAGAGAGAGAGAGAGAGAATATATTCTGAAAAGAGTTAAGAACAAATGCATCGTCACAGTTCTATATTACAAATATTGACGAAGTTCATATAAGACAGAAGGTGACAGAAAGAGTAGACAGAGTGCAAGGACAAAGACGAGAGTACAGTGTAACGACAGTTCATGACAGGGGACTAGGTGTTTGTATGAACACGACTCGTGTGAGGTTTCCGTGCGCATGACCCTTGGAGCAAGGGAGAACGGAAGAAAATTTGAGAAGTCAGGGAGACTTTAACCGGGGACAGAGTAGAGGTTGGACTTTAGCCGGGGATAGAGACAGAGTTTCAATTTAGCGAGTGAGAGCGAGTGATAGATTGTAAAAGCATTATTAGCGATTATAAAGTTGGTCAATGATGTTTTGCTAATTCAAGTTAGATGGTTTTTTTTTGGGCATATCCTTTTACAGGACATCGCTGTCAACACCAACATCTTTCAGCTGTAAGTTGATTTCTTGGCAAGATTACGCTCAGTAGTTTGCCATTGCTTTCTGAGCGGCCGGCTCACATACCCCGTAAGTTACCGATGCGATTCGAACCACTGCTGATCCTTACCGTCATCACGTTACCGACGAGAGTATACGAGATTACGGAGAAAAGTCATAACCTCTAAGCCACGAAGCCGGCTCAAGTTAGATTAGGAGGCAGCAATCTGAGTTAACAAAATGTGCTTTATATAAAAACAGTTCCCAATGCAGACTGTTACAGTGATCACAGATTAATTGCAGGCACATTGAGGGTAAAATTAAAGAAAGTCAAGTATACAACAGGAAACACTAAATATGATCTGTGCACATTGAAAAATGACAAAGAAATACAAGACAGTTTTAACATAGAAGTATAGAACACGTATGATATATTGTCTGATCCAGAGGTCCCATTTCAAGATGTTGATATCAATGGCAAATGATGAAGAATTCAATAAGTTTTGCTGCAGATACATCTATTCCAAAATTAAAGAAAGTGGGTTGTAAGAAATGGATGACTGAAGAAATGTTATAACTAATGGACAAAAGAACACACAACAAAAATAACCCTGCCAAATATGAAGAAATTCACAGAAAAGTCAGAACATTATATAAGGAGGCAAAAGAAGCATGACTTTATAAAAATTGCTTAGAAATTGAAAAACAACACAACAGTAAACATACCAAATTAATGCACAAAAGAATTCGGGAGTTTAAAATTGCTTAGAAATTGAAAAACAACACAACAGTAAACATACCAAATTAATGCACAAATTAATTCGGGAGTTTACAAATCAAAGAACACGTACATAAACAAGCTGCCTAAAACCAAAAGATAGAAACATCATAATAGAAAATGGTCAGATTTTACATGTGTGGTCAGATTATGTGAAAAAGCTTTATGATGATAACAGAGAAGAACAGTATGATATTCGAAATAATAATGAAGGACCATCAATTTTGAAGATGGAGGTTCAGAATGCTCTTAACCATACGACAACTGGCAAGGCGCCCCCCCCCCCCCCCCCCCCCCCTTCCCCAGTTCAGACAACATCTCAGAAGAAATGACTAATGCTTTAGAAGAAAATGGAGTAGATCAAGTCACCAGATTGCTGAATACAGTATATCATACTGGAGATATACCTCATGAATTATGTTATACTGTATTTATTGCAATCCTAAAGAAAGCAGGAGCATTGGAATGTGATCAACATCGAACAATTAGTATAATTAGTCACATCACAAAGATTTTGCTAAGAATTATCATGCAAAGAGTTAAGAAGAAAATACAACCTTTATTGGAAGAAGAACAATGCGGGATTGTAAATGGTAAGGGTACACACATTAATTGAACGTTCCATATAAGTAAACAAAGATCTATATCTTTGCTTTATTGACTTCACAAAGGCTTTCGATGAAGTAAGACATGTCAACATGATAAAGATACTTGAAGATCTACAAATTGATGGGGAAGACCTTAGACTTGTAAAAAGAAACATATATTGGAAACAACAAGCTGCCATCAGAATTGATAATGAAGTAGATCAATATCAGCCTATTAAGAGAGGTGTGAGACAGGGACGTGTAATGTCTCCAGATCTTTCTTCCCTGTACAGTAAATATATTTTCAGAAATGTAGAAGATATGAAAGGAATCATTATTGGGAACGAAGCATGAATAACATTAGATTTGCAGATAATACAGTCTTGATAGCAGACAATGAGCAGGATCTGCAACATTTAGTAGATTCGGTTGTTGCACACGGTGAACAATTAGGGTTAGAATTGAATTGTAAGAAGACACAGTTTATTGTCGCCACTAGGGCGAAGGAAATACAACAATGTAATATACATGTGCAAGTAATTGGACATATTCTTAAACAAATGAATCGGTACAATTATCTCGCAACAGTCATAACGTCTGATGGGAGATGCCTTGAAGAGATTAGAACATGAATCGTCATTTCGAAGGTAGCCTTTTGCAAAATGAAAAACATTCTGACTAATAAATAGATGCCAATTGCAACGAGAAAAAGAGTGTCGAGGTGCTACATAGAACCTGTACTTTTGTAAGGATGTGAAGCTTGGACAATGAGCAGACAAGCTGATAAACATCTGATGGCTGTGGAAATGTGGTTTCTGAGGAAAATGCAAAGAATACCATGGACAGACAGAAAAACAAATGAACAAGTCCTTCAAGAAACAGATGAAGATCGTGAACTGATTAGGACATTAGATGTAGACAGTCAAAAATTTTGGGGCATGTAATGAGAAGAAATAAATTGAAGAACTTGGTGATATCTGGCAAGATCCAGGGGAAGAGAACAAAAGAAGGCAGAACAATAAATACCTGAATAGCTTGGCCACGTGGCATGATCGAGACAAGAACTCAGAGCGGATCCACGACTCTATTGATCTAGTGAAATGGCGAAACATGACCATCAACGCTTACCGGCATGGCACATAATGGATGGATAAGATGTTTACTGAGTCGATTTAATTCGGGTGCGAATGCTGATCGACTGTAAGGGAAATGTTTTAGTGATTGAATGAGAGTGGTTAAACTTGTGAGAGGGGTTGCAGTGAGAATAGTATTGTATTGTGAATAAATTATAATTTTTACTCGACGATATTGGCGTTTATTTGTCAGTGATAGTCATAATGCTTCTGTCCAGGCCTGCGGAGCTCGTAGTTGTTGCTATGGTGCTTGGGGCGAACCAGTAGGTTCAGGACATGGATCATTTTTAGACGTTGACAATCAAGATACTTTGGACACGTTATGTGAAAAAATAAACTTGAGAACTTGGTGACAACTGGCAAGACTGAAAAAAAGGGGGGGGGGGGTGGGTGGTGCAAAGGGAAGACAGAGAGATAAATATTTAAAAAATGGCTTTGAGATACGGCATAGAATTGAGACACGAACACAAAGCTGATCAACGACTCTAGTGATCGCGTTTGATGGCGAAAAATGACCGTCCAATATGGCATGGCATATCATGATAATAGTGAAAATTTCACTGTCCTTGTCTACAACATGTCCACATTCTATTCAGTGACGTGTTCCTTCGGTTGCTATGGTAAGTCGACTTGCAAGCAATTTCCTCCGTGATATTCCTAATCCATTTATAAATATGTTCTGCCTTTTTACTTTTTAAATGTTGTTCCGTTCTACATAAGTAATTGCAGTCAGTGGATCATCAAAGATAAGAATTAGAATCTGTAAGCTTTAGTAGAACACGATCACAAGTGACAAAATGGGCGTTGTCTCTAAAGCCTTTGTCAACACACAAACAATAAACTTACAAGGATACAACTAACTAGATACAGCGAAATATGCCAGGTGTCAAGGTCCTGACTGGACACAACACAGAGGACAGAGGGCAGACATAGGGACATGGGGTGAGTACGGGGCTAGAGCCATGTCCCTATGTCTGTCCTCTGTCCTCTGTTGTGTCCAATCAGGACCTTGAGACCAGGCAACACTTGGAAATATTTAGTTGTGAAAGTTGATTTATTTAACATTAGTTTGTGTGTGTCTGTCTTCACAAAACGAAATGTGACATAATGACTCCTCTGTTATATAACAGTAAAATAAGTAATGTATTTGGAGATGCATTAATACCATAAACATAGTGTTACCTGCTATATAAGAATAATGTGTAACAACGTATTTACAGCTGGTATATTACGTCATTGGGAGTTGTGCCAGCGTAGTGGCTAAAGTGACTATCGGCTCGTCTGCAGGTCACGGGTTAAAATCCGCAGTGAGACCAGTTTCCAAAACTAACCTGGGCTCCAAGGTTGATGAAGCCTATTTGGTACCAGGAAATGTCCTAGGAAACTAAGGCGGCCGGCGTCGCATTGACCACATTACCCAGGGGATGCTGACTGCTCTATGCCATTATTGATCTAGCACCATGTATCCCATGTCTGTACGAGTGTCCTTGTTACATTATGTTGTGGCTGAGAGGTTACGGTGTCCACCTCAGGCAAAGAAGGTTCCGGGTTCGATCCCAGCCTAGGGCTGAGAGTTTTTCCAAGAACTGTGGTATCTGATGATATCACACGTCCCCTCCCCCTGATCCGTCGGGTAGTGGGATCGGATCCTAGCCTTATTGGACAAGGGGGGAGGCGGGGAACAGGAGGTGCTCGTGCAGGTTGTGCACGTTGAGAATCCCACGGCAGATTAGGCCGTTAAGACCACAGCCATGGCAACATTGTCAGGAACGACAAACCTGCCAACGGATAGATACAGCCCTGTTACCTATCATTGTATGGATGGAGTCTATCTAATGCAGTGGTTATCAACCGGTGGGGAATATCCCTCTCCCCCCGCCCCTACCAGGGGGAATTTTAGGGTTTTCAGGGGGGGGGGTAATTAAGATTATTTCAAGATTGCGTGAATACAAGACCTGACTCTCTATCTGACTAGAGTCAGGTCTAGTCAGATATGACTGAGCTACCGTATGACAGTAGACGGTACTACCTGCTTTCTGTTAGCGCCGAATGTTGGGCGGCGCTTACCAAACCCGACACCCCACATTGTGCCAACGGCTTCGGGTGGAAGAGAGAAATTGGGAGGGTACTAGCCTTATCCTGGTGCGAGGAAATGCAACCCAAAGACAAAATAAGTCATGGCAGGGCAGACCAGGCCCTAAGCCTTGGTTGGCAGCTGGTCTAGGATCGAAGCTCCGACAGGCGGACAGTTAGAGCATTGCTTTGCTGATCCGGCAGCTTCTGCAGCTTGTCTTGTTCCAGATGTATAGGTGTTAACTTTCCTCTGGAGTGAACTAGGCAGGCCGAGAGAGGGATCATGCTGCATGGGCAACACATGGTTTCTTTATTTTAGCCCAGGCTTTGTGCTATGGAGAGGCAATAACTCCATCCCTGGTCTTAACCGGTCTCGGAATCAAAGCGAGAGGCAACTGTTACGGGTTATAAGTCCTTGTCAGTTGGCGTAGACATGAGGCGCCACGCGTTGCCTCTGACGGTGGGAGACACCTACAGGTGTCACTGATCAGCTACCGCCCGCCTCAAGCTGGGCAGCCCCCGGCCAATTGGGTGCTGATCCGCCACAGCCTGCCTGCTTCAATGGCTAGGACAAAATCTGAATCGCAGGCTGTAAAACCAATGCACCAGGTACTAATAAAAAGAATAATAGAAACCTCAAGCTACGGCTTGCAACCTGGAACGTGAGAACCATGTGTCCAGGATTTTCCACTGACTTGACAAAAATTGACGATGTGAGAAAAACGGCTGTGATTGATGCTGAACTCAATCGTCTTAACATTGATATTGCTGGCCTGCAGGAGACTCGCCTCGCTGAGGAAGGGTCACTCAGGGAAAACAACTACACCTTTTTTTGGAAGGGAAGAGGGCAGGCAGAAAAAAGGCAACACGGTGTGGGCCTTGCAGTGAAGAATTCGCTACTGGGAATGATTGATATCCCAGCTGGAGGTAATGAAAGATTATTATCACTGCGCTTGGCAACCTCTTGTGGATTTGCCACCATTCTCACTGCATATGCACCGACACTGGCTTCCTCTGATGATGTGAAGGATACGTTCTATGAGCAGCTAGACTCTGCGATCAAGGCAGTTCCAAAATCCGACTACATTTATATGCTCGGTGATTTCAATGCTCGTGTGGGCAAGGACTCGAGTTCATTGCCAGTGTGTCTTGGAAAATACAACATCGGTCACATGAATGATAATGGGCAAAGGCTGCTGGAGCATTGCACTAGAAATGACCTATGTATTACAAACTCCTTTTTTAAAACAAAAGAAATGCATAAGGTCACATGGAAACATCCAAGATTCGGCCATTGGCATCAGCTGGACTTCATTATCACACGGAGACAACATCTGAACCATATATCATTAACTCGAAGTTACCACAGTGCTGACTGTGATACAGATCATTCTTTGGTTGTTGCAAGGGTTAGCCTGAGACCAAAGAGAATCTACACAGCTAAACACAAGTCTAGCCCCAGGATTAGTATTATTAACACTCACGATCCTGGAAAGTGCTTTGAATTTCAACAGCAACTTGAGGACGCTTTCCAGAAATTTAGTAAATTAAAATTAACAAAAAAATTTTCACGGGGA
>JACEFZ010019421.1:0-26533 GCA_014155875.1 Cepaea nemoralis
AAAAGTTTCGACCAAACTGAAAGCTAAGTTTTTCTTTTTTCCAAAAATTTAATATGATGGCACATATCGAATTATAAATGCGCTAATGGGCCACATTTATGCCTCTAAATTTGTTTTGCCTATCACAAAGTATTTAAGGAGTATTTAAATAATTAAATTTAAAAGACTAATAATCACAACTAAATAGAAAATAGTGTTTATATTCTTCTTCTCAGTACGATCTGAGTGGTGTGTTACTGACATTTTTCTATTTTGTGTGAAAATTATGTGCTTCAAAATATTATGTTTTAAGTATGTTTTATTGGTGTTGTGGTGCAGTTCGTGCAGTTCAATACAATCCCTGGTGCGAGGGAATGCAACCTAAAGACAAAATGTCATGGCAGGGCAGACCAGGCCCTAAGCCTTGGTTGGCGGCTGGTCTAGGATAGAAGCTCCGACAGGCGGACAGTTAGAGCATTGCTTTGCTGATCCGGCAGCTTCTGCAGCTTGTCTTGTTCCAGATGTAGAGGTGTTACCTTTCCTCTGGAGTGAACTAGGCAGGCTGAGAGAGGGATCATGCCGCATGGGCAGCACATGATCTCTATATTTTAGCCCAGGTTTTGTGCTATGGAGAGGCAATAACTCCATCCCTGGTCTTAACTGGTCTCGGGCCTTATCAGTCACATTCGTTACCGCCATAGGTAAAAATTATTATGCCTTTTTAAACTATCGTCTGTCAAGACGGCAAGGTGCCAATGGTGCAGTTCTTGTGATATTATTGAACAAAAGTGGTGTCTGTAACAGTATTCAGCAAATTTAACTGGATTAGCTGCTGTGGATACAAAATAAAGCCGTGGTAAGTGAAATTTAAAAATATTTTTTACCTTTTTAATTTCAATTGTTATTACTAAACCTCTCATTATTCTCATGATATTTCTAACCTATCAATTAATTATTAACACTGTCATGTTCTTTGTGCACTCCTCTTTAATTTGATTATAATACAATATATCTGATACCAATGTAACCATTTTAAAAGCATTATTGTGACACACCCCTACTTCCAATTTTCTGCCATGAATTTCTGTTTGGTCAGGACCCAATTTTTGATTGGCACAGAAAGAGTTAAATGAAACTATGTTGGACATTAAGGCTGTGAGGGGAGAATGAATCCAACTGGAAGATGAGATGGTTTTCTAATGTCTTACGATCCCGTTCGTGGGATGTGCACAATTTGATCACCGTGATCTATATGTCGGCCATGCCACAGTGGTCAGGACTGTTGAAGTACAACAATACTGGTTTATGGGCGCCAGTATTGGTATCGGAAGTTAACTGTTAACTACACGAACAACACTACATGAAAATATTAAGGTAACTTATCTGTATCCTTGCTTGGTTGAATACGCCTTGAAAGGTTATCGGTGGATGGGAGTAACCGAATGTATAGTTGAAAGGGTCAATGTTTATTGTTAATAAAACCAGAAGCTCGGGGATTGGCTAAGCCAGGGCCCGCGGCCCTCGAGGGAATTTAGAAACAAAAATTGATACTTGGTTTTTAAGTTATTTTGTTGAATTTTACATAATTTCATGTACCGTTATGATTGTTTTAAAGTTTTGATACAATTTCTTTCTAATTTTCTATTTTTGTAAACAGTCCTTGACCTTCGTAATGTAATGCTAAAATGCCAATTTATCGATTTTAATATAGAGAGGTTTTGTCACTTCCCTTTGCTGAATCAAGAAACCATTTCTGATGAAATGACTGAAAAGTACAAAGCCCAATTAGATGCATTGACTGAAGAATTTGAAAGGAGATTCCAAGAACTTAGAGCCATAGTTCAATATTCTCAGTTCCCCTTTTAGTGTAGAAGCTGATACAGCTACAGAGGACATACAGTTGGAGCTGCTTGGCTTACAAGCAGATCATGACCTGAAAGAGAAATTCTAGTCAGATGGTTTGCTGGATTTCTATGGATCTTTATCACAAGAATCATTTCCCAACTTGAAAAACTTTGCAGCTAAACTTTTATCATTGTTTGGATCAACATACATTTGCGAACAAGCATTTTCTTGCTTGAAGATCAATAAATCTAAGAATAGGTCTTTATTGTCGGACTGCACCTTGCATGCTGTCATGCGAATTTCAACAAGTAAATTTGCGCCAGATTTCAAGAATATTGTCAACAATTGCAAGCAGTTACATACATCTCATTAGAAATCAACAATTATAGTGACAATGTAGTCGGTTTTGTCTAAATTAAAGCCATTGATGGATTTTTAAAAAAAAATGTATTATAAAAAAAAAAATTTAAAATCTTGTTAACAAATTAGTTAAATTTTTTTATATAAGTAAAATAAAATTGCAATAATTAGTTATTTGTACTGTTTAATAACTTATAAATAATTCATAATTACTTATTGTGATAGGTTGCTGTAAACAAAGTGGACATAATATATATCAATCAATCAGGTGCCGTCTCCACAATGAAGGTTGGCTGCAATGGATCTCCAACACAGTCTGTCTCTTGCCTTGACTGTACATTCTGTCAGGCTGATGTTCGTCCATCTCTTGATGTTATCTTCCCACTTGCATCATTGTCTACCTCTTGCTCGCTTGCCCTCAACCTTGCCTTCCAGTATGGTTTTATAAGAGTATCATGTCTTTTAACTTGGCCAAAATATTTCACTTGTCTCCTCTTTATATCTTTCATCAACTCCCTCTTCATTCCCAGATTTTATAAGACCTCTGCATTTGATTGTTTTTGTGTCTATGAAATACGACCTATTCGTCTGTATATCCACATCTCCAGGGCCTCTATGCGACTTTCTAGTTGCTTGTTCAATGTCCAGGCTTCCGCGCCATATAGTAGCGTTGAATATACGTAGCATTTGACAATTCTCATCTTTAATGCATTATTAATCTCTCTAGATGTTAATACAGATTTCATGCCGTTGAAAGCATTTTTGGCCATTCCTATTCTCTTTTTGATTTCCATTTCACTTCTGCCATCATCTGTTATTATATATCCAAGATAAGAGAAACTTGTTACTTGTTCTAGTATCTGTATATATATATATATAAGAGGCATACCCGGCCCGGCTTCGCCCAGTCCCTGGTGGGGAGCATCTCATTTAATTCATATAAGTAGTCATATAAGTTCCCGTTCCCGACTATCTGTCTGTCTGTCTGTCAACTTACAAAAAGCATTAGAAAGAGCACTTGAAAGATCTTTACATCTTCCCCCAACAACTAACTTGGGTAAATGGAGCGGCGGCAGCAGCAGCAGCAGAAGAAGAAAAGGGAGGAGTAGGAGGAGGGAGAAGGAAGAGGGAGGTGGAGACAGGAGAAGGATGGAGGAGGATGAGGAGGGAGGAGGAGTGAGGAGGAAGAAGGAGGAGGAAGAGGGAGGAGGAGGAAGAGGGAGGAGGAGAAGAGAGGAGGGAGGAGGAGGGGAGGAAGAGGAGGGAGAGGGAGGAGGAGAAAGGATGAGGAGGGAGGATGAGCGATGAGGTGGAGGGAGAAGGAGGAGGGAGGAGGAAGAGGGAAAAGGAGGAGGGAGGGGGAGGAAGAGGGAGGAGGAGGGAGGTGAAGGGAGGAGAGGAGGAGGAGTGATTAGGAGGAGGAGGAGAGCGAGGAGGAGGGGGGGAGGGAGGAGGAAGAGGATAGAGGGAGAGGGGAGGAGAAAGAGGGTAGGAGGAGGAAGAGGTTAGGAGGAGGGAGAGGGAGGAGAGGAGAAAGAGGGTAGGAGGAGGAGGGGAGAGGATTATAACGCATATGCCTTTAGATAACTGTCTGTCTCTCTGTCTATCTGAGCCGGCCCGGTTTCACCCAGTCCCTGGTGGGGAGCATCTCATTTAATTCATATAAGTAGTCATATAAGCTCCCGTTCCCGACTATCTGTCTGTCTGACCCGGCCCAGCTTCACCCAGTCCCTGGTGGGGAGCATCTCATTTAATTCATATTAGTAGTCATATAAGCTCCCATTCCCGACTATCTGTCTGTCTGACCAAGCCCGGCTTCACCCAGTCCCTGGTGGGGAGCATCTCATTTAATTCATATAAGTAGTCATATAAGCTCCCGTTCCCGACTATCTGTCTATCTGACCCGGCGTGGCTTCGCCCAGCTCCTGGCATTGAGCATCTCATTAAATTCATACAACAACAAAAATAACTTAAAAGAATGTCATTCCACACACCATCCATTAGTTTTAATGAAAACTGTTTTTAATCACCAACATGACTGTAGATAACTTCTTTAAGCATAAAAAGATGATTTACAATATTATGCATTATTTTTATGAAAACTTTGAAAATGCCTTAAAGATTATATCATTTATTATAACACATATGCCGTTAAATAACTATAGACAAAGAGTTTATAAGTCTTTGAAAACCATGCAACAATATGACTATAAAGTATATAGCAATGTTATTAAAAGTTATGCCCCTTTAAATAACTTTTACAGAGTTATGTCTCCTTGCTATATTGAAATTATAATGAAAAATGAAATATTAAATAATATTAAGTAAGTAGCCGATTTCACACTAAAAGAATTTTGACAGTTGGCAGCGCGAGAATGAGAGGAAGACGTGTAGAAAATTTCATCTCAATCAGATGGACCGTTCGGGAACGCATAAAGGACATACACACATACATCCTTTTTTATATATAAGATATATATATAGTATATTATATATGCGGCCCGCCAATAGCTTTACATTTGTCAATGTGGCCCTACACGCAAAAAGTCTGCCCATGCCTGGGCTAAGCCAACCGGTGAGGGAACACACGTGGGGGGTGGGGTGGGGTTACACCCATGAGCGCGAAAGGAAAAATATGGATCAGTAGAGTATGATAAATATAGCCGGCTTTGTGGCGACAGTGTCACGGATGCAGTTTGTAATTCCACATCCCACGCTCGAAACACTGATGCGGGTGATTTGGATGCAGACCGCCCTGCATTGGCCCTCATAAAACAGCACAAAAACAGCTCGTTCAGAAAGCTAAAACAGCTCGTTCAGAAAGCTAAAACAGCTCGTTCAGAAAGCTAAAACAGCTCGTTCAGAAAGCTAAAACAGCTCGTTCAGAAAGCTAAAACAGCTCATTTAGAAAGCTAAAACAGCTCATTCAGAAAGCTAAAACAACTCGTTCAGAAAGCTAAAACAGCTCGTTCAGAAAGCAATGACAAGCAACTGAACGCAACCTTGCGAGGAAGTCACTAACAGCAAGAATAATACTGGCGTTACCTGCGACATCCTGTGGAGGACATGCAACTAACTTCTTCTTCTTCTTCGTTCATCCGGTTTTTTTTTCGGACGTGATTGCGTTGTGCCTGTTTACAGCAGAGCTGCGTTCTTGCGCCGTTAGGCCGACACATCCGACTTCTGCGGGCATTTGTTGACCAGGTTAACCTTCCCGGCAACTAACTTTATGCACGATATTGTAAGCAGAGTAAGCTCGCCCTCCCGTTCCAGTCCTCTATGGAAGAAGTCAAAGTAAAAAAAAGCCAGACTCGCGATGATTCTGCGTGAGTCTCCAGAAGAAGTAAATAAAGCGAAATAAAGTTAAGATGTGTACTGTGATGTGTGTGTTATGGTGTAGTTTTTCTCAGCTGTGATCCACCATAATTACAAGTGTGTCTGTTGTTGTTCTACATGAACGAGCCAGCATACAAACCCCAACAACAACATCTGGTAACCATGGGCTAGAGTCGTGAATCAGAAGTTGTAACCACCCATTCTTTCTTGTTTGGTTTATTTTTAGACATGGCTGTCAACTTGGCTAGCATTGTGAATCAGTTATTGTACCACCCATTATATCTTGTTTCGTTTATCTTTAGACATGGCTAGGGTCATGAATCAGTTATTGTACCACCCATTCTTTCTTGTTTCGTTTATCTTTTTTTTTTTTTAGCATATCCTTTACAGGACCTCGCTGTCAACACCAGCATCTTTCAGCTGTATGTTGATCTCTTGGCAAGATTACACTCAGTAGTTTGCCTTTGCTTTCTGAGCGGCCGGCTCACATACAATAAGTTACTGATGCGATTTGAACCACTATTATCTGTAGACATGGCTATCAACTTGGCTTGTGTTGTGAATCAGTAGTTGTGCCGCCCATTAGGCCACGCTGAGCTCTGACAAGGATGATGATGATGACTATGCCATTGCAATAGAGTTGCCAGATGTACATAGGAATATATATTGCATAAGTAGTAGACACCTTGCAGTCTTGACAGACCAAAGTATGTGAGTGGAATGTGGCCAATATTCCATCACAATGTCTGGGCAGAGCTTCAGAGAATCATGTGATGCCCAAATGACATGACCTCTCTCTCGGCCTAGTCTTGTGTATTCCAGAGGAATGGGTAACCAATACGTCTGGCACAAGGTAGGCTGCAGGCGCTGGCGGCTCAGCGTCAATCCACCGAGACCTCACCACTACGAGCCGGTGGGGAGTTATGGCCAGACCCTGACACCCAAGGGACCCGGCTTAGAGGCGTTCAGCAATGTCCCACAGGTGAGGGCCTTGTACGAGCCCGGACCATGAGGGCGCACACATCTGTCGATCACAAGTGTCCGGACCTGTGTAAAGCGTGCAATATCGTCAGACTCCCCACCTGACTTATAGCGGTCCCCGCAACCAGCGGGAATAGGCCTGCCATAGCTACCGCAGGAGATATTGCCTGTCTATTTGCAAGCAAATCTCCCATACTTCCACTGTGCGGATCTCGTGACCAATGAGAATAGGCCCGCCGGAGATTATGCTCGTCTGCTGCGAACAAATCTCTACCGAGAGACTGAATAAGTAAAGAAACGATAAAAGTAGTGGTATTTCAATTGCGCTTGCGCTCCCACCTATGCTACACCCTTCATGTGTCTTCACAAAGTCGGACTAGAATAGATAAACTATAAACTATCATGATTTACAACATATTGTTTTTCTTTAAGTATTTTCTCACGGTGTTTCAAATGACCAGTTTAAGCTGAATAAAATAACATCAAGCATAACAATTAGATGCAGGCCTTGAAAGATGCATAGATGAAATAAACACCAGGGCATTAGCCTTAAGAATAAAATCTCAGTCTTCTGGAGGATTTACAATAAACAATCTCACTATTGTTCATCATCCTTCGTGTAATTATTAATACATCATCACACATGTGTACACTATTCTGTACAACTATATTATTCAGCATGACAGATGCATTCATGCTCAAGATTACTAAGATTATCCAATACTGATAATCTACAACAGGTATGTCATTTTACAAGCAATAATTACTATTCTTGTCTGTCAAGACATACCATCAGATTTGTGAAAAGAAGTTCCCACAAAAATATTTATTCACTTTTGGGACATTGGGCTTCAGAACATTTAAACAAAATATTTTGTCAACACATGTAAATATTACCTTTATTCTTATCATTCAATCAGATCAGAAGCCGAGACAACATCTGCCATTTTCCAAGACACATAACAGCTTGAAAATGTGTGTTAGCTTCCAGAAAATAGAGTTGTATCAAAATCCTTAAAAGTCACAAAGAGAAAATCCACTACAAGTAAATCACTAAGGTAAAAGAACATTTAAGATGCCAGGAGGTGTAATGGGTTTATGGTGCCAGCCCCACAATGTATAGACCAATCAGCACTCGATGGGTGATGTGGTCAATATCAAGTGGGTTGCCTTGACTTCCCCAGACATTTCCTGCTACCTGTTTTAGGATGGTTGACTTTGGAGCCCAGGTCAATTTTGACCAAATACATGATCACTGTGCCAGCAGGCAAGCGTGCTGGTCACTTCACTGCCATGGTTACCAACAGCCTTGCCTGTCACACTCCAAGAGAACAGTGTTTTGAAAACTGCAACAGATTAAAATAAAATATTCAAAGTATTATCCTGCAACAAATCAGTAACACTACAAGTTATGTTGTCTGTCATTACCACTTCAAAGAGGAAATTCCCTTACTATTATCTCCATTCCAGTAAGTCAACCAAAGAAATTTTTATTCAGCCATTGGTTACAGAGCCACTCAGCTTTAGCATAATCAACAGCGAACACAAGAAGAATAAGCATAATCAACAAATATAACACTAGACATAGCGAAAGACTAAATATACTTCATTTCCCTAAACCTAGGATAGACTTATATAAAACAAGCTTAGCATACTCTGCAGCTCAGTTGTGGAACAATCTTCCACAAGAAATCAAAGAAACCACCAATCATTATACATACAATCGCAACCTGTTTGAACACTACCTTAGTACAGACTACATGCCCCCATAAACAATAACACAAAAAGACATTAATGGTAACTTATCTCAAACGACAACTAGCTAAAAAACATTCCCTTATGTATGGCACGTTACACCCTCCTTAGGTATTTATAATGCCCATGTGAAACACTTCCTCAGTGAGTCATTTGTTATTGATTATTTTTCATGCGTTTTAATGCTATTGTTCTTTTGTTGTCAAAATTTGCTTCATAAGTGATGTTGAATGAAAGAATGTATGAGAGGAAATGGAGAAGAAGGGCAGAATGTCAGACAGGCCTGCGTGCCCAATTCTTAACCCTTTGAAAATAAAGACTTTGTTCGTTCGTTCGTTCATGTCACATTGTAAGGTGTTTCTCCTGGATGTATTCTCTTGTGAGTTTCAGATTGCCAAGCTGTAGTAAAAGAGCACCACAAACATCACACTTGTAAGGTGTTTCTCCTGTAAGTAATTCGCTTGTGAGTCCTTCAGATAATCAGTTTCGAGTAAAAAGAAGCACCGGCAAACATCACACTTGTAAGGTGTTGCTCCTGTAGGTATTCGCTTGTGAGTTTTCAGTTTGTCAGGATCGAGTAAAAGAAGCACCACAAATTCATCGCACTTGTAAGGTTTTTCTCCTGTATGTGTTCTCGTGTGAACCTTCAGTTGTGTGCCAGCTGTAAGTAAAAGAAGCACCGACAATCATCACACTTGTAAGGTTTTTCTCCTGTATGTGTTCTCTTGTGAGTCTTCAGATTGTCCAGCTTCGAGTAAAAGAAGCACCACAATCATCACACTTGTAAGGTGTTTCTCCTGTATGTGTTCTCTTGTGAGTCTTCAGATGTCAGCTTCGAGTAAAAGAAGCACCACAATCATCACACTTGTAAGGTTTTTCTCCTGTATGTGATCTCTTGTGAGTCTTCAGACTGTCAGCTTCGAGTAAAAGAAGCACCACAATCATCACACTTGTAAGGTGTTTCTCCTGTATGTGTTGTCTTGTGAGTCTTCAGATTGCCAGCTGGAGTAAAAGAAGCACCACAATCATCACACTTGTAAGGTTTCTCTCCTGTATGTGTTCTCTTGTGAATCTTCAGATTGCCAGCTGTAGTAAAAGAAGCACCACAATCATCACACTTGTAAGGTTTTCTCCTGTATGTGTTCTCTTGTGAGTCTTCAGATTGCTCAGCTTCGAGTAAAAGAAGCACCACAATCATCACACATGTAAGGTCTTTCTCCTGTATGTGTTCTCTTGTGAATCTTCAGTTGGCCAGCTTGAGTAAAAGAAGCACCACAATCATCACACTTGTAAGGTTCCTCTCCTGTATGTGTTCTCTTGTGGGCCTTCAGATTGCCAGCTTGAGTAAAAGAAGCACCACAATCATCACACTTGTAAGGTTTCTCTCCTGTATGTGTTCTCTTGTGGGTCTTCAGACTGCCAGCTCGAGTAAAAGAAGCACCACAAACATCACACTTGTAAGGTTTTTCTCCTGTATGTGTTCTCTTGTGAGTCTTTAGATAGTCAGTTCGAGTAAAAGAAGCACCACAAACATCACACTTGTAAGGAGTTTCTCCTGTATGTTTTCTCTTGTGAATCTTCAGACTGTCAGGTGTAGTAAAAGAAGCACAACAAACATCACACTTGTAAGGTTTCTCTCCTGTATGTGTTCTCTTGTGGTTCATGTTCTGTTGGCACTCAAGATGGTCATCTTGAATCAAAAGGCTATCCTGTTCATTACATTTATTTGGCATCCCTTCACTATGTGTTCTCTTATATCTTTCTACACAAACATTTGGACTAGGAACATCATTCAAGTCTTCTGTGTGAGTTCCTTGAGAGCTATAACTGTCATAATCAAAAATTTCATCACAAGACTTTGCAAAGCTCTGTGTATATTTTACTTGTGTTTCCTTATTTTGCTGCTGACAATTCTCAATAGCCAGAGATAGTTTATTGTTTGTATCAATCACAGATGACACATTTTCTGACATTTGACAAACATATTCATGTTTTACTGATGCCTTACAACTGTTATCAAACATGCTTGATTCTGAGTTGCTGTGTTCTATCATTTCTTGAACATCCGGTAGTTCTTGTTTCACAACCTTCATGTCTATGCTGTCATATGTCCACTTTTGTGAATGCTCTTGTATGGAGTGGTAAGGACTCCTTGAAGACCAAGAGTGTACTTCTGAAACACAACAAAGTAAATCATTAATATCCTCATGAATATATCAGGTATTGATTATGAACAGGTGTGTATGTGTAATCAAGCAGGCACACATTGCAGCTATAGACAATCGGTTTCAAGTGAACAAAAGATGGAGAAGAAGAATGATTAATTTGCTCATGTATGATCTAAGCTGATATATGATCTAAGTCAGATGTAAGATCTAAGTTCATGATGATATAAAATGATGTAGGATCTAAGCTGATGTATGATCTAAGCTGGTGTATGATCAAGGCTGATGTATGATCTAAGCTCAGGTATGATCCATGCTGATGTATGATCTGCTCTGTGTGATCTAGACTGATGTGTGATCTAAGTTCATGTATGATATAAGCTGAGGTATGATCTAAGCTGGTGTATGATCTAGGCTGATGTATGATCCAAGTTCATGATGATATAAGCTGATATATTATCTAAGCTGAGGTATGATCTAGACCAGTGGTTCCCAAGCTTTTCAAGCAGAGGGTCATATCTACTATTTGCGGTAGTTAAGCGGGCCACAACGTTATAAAATTATAAAAGTCTTGCAATATCATTCTTACCTTTCTTAACTTTCATCAACAAAATTCTAACACTTTAAAGGCAGTCAATGTCAGTGCTACCATCCATCCATCATGTGCCATGCCGATAAGCGTGGACGGTCATATTCTGCCATCTCACTCGATCACCAGAGTCGTGGATCAGCTCAGTGTTCCTGTCTCGACCATGCCATGTGGCCAAGCCATCCAGGTATTTACTTCTCGGTCTTCCCCTTGGTCTCCTCCCTTCGATCTTGCCAGTTGTCACCAAGTTCTCCAATTCATTTCTTCTCATAACATGCCCAAAAAATGTTGACTGTCTACGTCTAATGACTCTAATCAGTTTACGATCTTCATTTGTTTCTTGAAGGACTTGTTCATTGGTTTTTCTGTCTGTCCATGGTATTCTTTGCATTTTCCTCAGAAACCACATCTCCACAGCCATCAGCTGTTTTTCAGCTTGACTGCTTATTGTCCATGCTTCACATCCATATAAAAGTATAGGTTCTTTGTAGCACTTCAACACTCTTTTTCTCATTTCAATTGATATCTTTTTATTGGTCAGTATGCTTTTCATCTTGCAAAAGGCTACCTTCGCAATGGCAATTCTTGTTCTAATCTCTTCAAGGCATCTCCCATCAGACGTTATGACTGTGCCGAGATAACTGTATCGATTTCACTTGCTTAAGAATATGCCCATTTACTTGTATATCACATTGTGGAATTTCCTCTTCCCAGTGACGACCATAATCTGTGTCTTCTTAATATTCAGTTCTAACCCTAGTTGTTCACTGTGTGCAACAACTGCATCTACTAAATTTTGCAGGTCCTCTTCATTGTCTGCAATCAAGACTGTATCATCTGCATATCTAATGTTATTGATGTATTGTCCCCCAATGTTGATTCCTTCCATATCCTCTATATTTCTGAAAATAATTTCAAGGTACAGGGAAAAAAGATCTGGAGACATTACACATCCCTGTCTTACACTTCTCTTAATAGGCTGATATTGACCTACATCGTTATCAATTCTGATGGCAGCTTGTTGTTTCCAATATATGTTTTTTACAAGTCTAAGGTCTTTTCCATCAATTTGTAGATCTTCAAGCATCCTTATCATGTCGACATGTCTCACTTTATCAAAAGCCTTTGTGTAGTCAATAAAGCAAAGATATAGATCATT
Source organism: Cepaea nemoralis (assembly GCA_014155875.1). Classification (NCBI taxonomy): domain Eukaryota; kingdom Metazoa; phylum Mollusca; class Gastropoda; order Stylommatophora; family Helicidae; genus Cepaea; species Cepaea nemoralis. Next base: position 12,170 of record JACEFZ010019421.1, read on the forward strand.
CTTTACTTCTATAGAACGTTCAATTACTGTTCTCAGTATATACACAGCATTTACTGTGCCCTTGCCTTCTACAAACCCACATTGTTCATCTCCTATTTTGGGTTGTATTTTCTTCCTAACTCTTTGCATGATAATTCTCAGCAGAATCTTCGTGATGTGGCTCATTATACTAATTATTCAATGTTGATCGCATTCCAAGGCTCCTGACTTCTTTGGGATCGCAATAAATATAGAATTACATAATTCAGAAGGTATATGACTATATCTCCAGTATCGTATACTGCGTTCAGCAGTCTGAAGACTATGTCTATTCCATATTCTTCTAAGGCAGGGTCACCAAACTTTGGCTCGCGGGCTGGATACGACCCGCGACATTATTTCATCTTGCCCGCCGACGGTACTAGAACTTGCTTGATACAATGTATTGAACATGAGACCTTGTGATAACAATTTAAATGTATATATTATACGTCCGGCTGTCAACACAGGTCCAATGCTACATAAATATTTACTTCTTTTTGCCAGTCATCCAATATATAGGTATGCAACAAGGATTTCTTTGTTTGACAGTGATAGGTCAGTGAACTACAAGTGTGAATAGAGGTAATAAAGTAGCCAAAATAGTATAAAAATGCCATAGAAGGCTCGTGTTATTACGAAAATATTATCTCCAGCTCAGAAGAATTCCCCGGTCAAGGTGTTAGTTGAGCTGGTCTCTAGGCCAGTGTTTTTCAACCTTTCTGCTGGAGCATACCCTTACTAAAATGTTTACGTTGCTCAAGGAACTCTGTGCGATGATCCAAGATAATCCAAGTATCTGTCCTACTTTATGTAATAAACCAGATGGGCAAAAATGTTGCATTTGGACGATTTCAGTCTGTTTTGGTGGAACCCCTGGCTGATACTCTCAGAACCCCGGTTAAAAAAAACTCTGCTCTAGGCTGTTTATTTAAGCCAGCCCTATTTATATAATTTACAAACCTCATTATGAGATATATTCTATAACCAAAGGTACTTATAAACTGTATATGCACCTTTGGTGAGCTATAGCTTCACCAGTGACCACTAATCCTCTGCTTTTCTTGTGTTTCAATAGGATTTTAAATTATGTTTTTAATTCAATTTTTTTTTTCATTTTCAGATCCTGTGTACGTCACTCTTCATTATGGCTACTAAGAAAAGTGGACGCTGAGTGTCGCATTTTCAATGAAGAACTAGGAGTAAGGTACTTCTTTGTGGAAACAAAGGACCAGAAAACCAGTTGCATAATATGCAGCGAAAGTGTTGCCGCTTTGAAAGAGTACAATTTTCGGTGTCACTACGAAACAAAACATCCATCAATATATTCGTTTTCTGGAAAGTTACGCTCTGAGAAATATGAGACCATGAAACGTGGTTTAGAAACACAAAGAAATCTCTTCACGAGAAAGTTTACTGAAAATGAATCTGTCACTCGTACAAGTTACAAAATAGTGCAGAATGAGAAATACCATTTACTGAATGCAACTTCATCAAAGAGTGAATGATGAAAGCAGCAAATGACTTGTGTCCTGAGAACGCCTATTTGTTTGGAACTATCAGCCTGGACGCCGAAAATATAATGAGAAATGTAAGAGATTATATAAATAGGGAGCTATATGATGCCCTAAGTATCGGTGGTCTTGACATAGCAGAGATTCAGTATGCTGATGATACAGTATTGCTATCCACAACACAGACTGGTATAGAAAACATAATAGCCTCAACCCAATTGAATAGTGAAAATCACAACTTGTATCTTAACATTGCAAAAACAAAGATAATGCATACAGATAAAACCACTATGGAGAAAGAAATATATGTTAATAAGGAAACATTGGAGGTGGTGGAAAATTTTGAATATCTTGGGTCGTTGATTACCAACAACGGTGAATTAAACGACGACTATTAATTGCTCCTCAAAGACTTAAAACAACTGAATAAATTATGGAATGGGACAGACAGAACTGCAAAAATCAGATTTTTAAGAGCATGCATCTTTCCCATTGCAACATACGCCTGTGAGACCTGGACACTTACTAAGCAAGCTGAACAGCGTATAAATGCCTTTGAATATAAATGTTATAGACTAGTTCTAAGAATATCTTGGATAAAGAAAAGAACAAATGCATCAATACTTCAAGAGCTGAATATTGAAGAAGGCTGGCTATTAAAGACGATAAAACAAAGAAAATTGAAATAATTTTGGACACCTGAAACACCACGAAAGTTTGGAGAGAACAATAATGGAGGGGTATATGCCTGGGAAGAGAGGAAGAGGAAGGCCAAAGAGAAGATGGGTGCAGGATGTGGCGGATGATCTCCAGATGGGTGTATCGGACGCGGGACACCTTGCTTATGATCGAGATGTTTTCTGGAAGGTTGTTATGGGAGTGAGGTTCTCCAAAGGACATGCTATGCTACTGAATGAATGAATGAATGAATATCAGCCGTTAGGCAAGTTCAGTTGTGCGAAGAACAGAAGAACTTGAAGAGAACATAGTGCTACAGATACAAGAGAAAACTAGGAACTTGTGGTATTTTCTGGCGCTGGATGAGTCTACTAATCTCTCGAGTATGCTACAACTTCTCGTGTTCATCCGTGGTGTCAATTTGGACTTTCAGATAACGGAAGAGTTGGCATCCATTTGCAGCATGCATGGAACAACAACTGGAAAAGACATGTTCATGGAAGAGCAAAATATTTTGCAAGACCTTCAGTTGAATCAGCTTCGAGGTGTTACAGTTGATGGAAGAAAACTCATGGCTGATGTGAGGAAGGGTCTCATGGAGGAGATCAGGACTCAGTTGGAAGATTTGCAAATTCCAGGCACTCTGTCCATACACTGTATCATACATCAGCAAGCACTCTGCGGGAAAGACTAAGATATTTCTTGTGTACTGAAACCAGTCGTTTCTGCTGTGAACTTCCTCGAGGACATGCACTCAATCACCATCAGTTCCAAGCTTTTCTTAAAGAAATTGATTCTGAATTATGTGACTTGCCTTATCACACATCAGTGAGGTGGCTCAGCTGCGGTAAAGTCCTGTTTCCAACCTGGCTGTCAAAGTTGTCATTTTTGGTTGGCAACACATCCCACATGAATGAATTGAATTTGAAATGTCAGGGAAAGGATAACCTCGTCTGTGAACAGAATCATCAAAGGATTTCAGAGAAAGTTGTCACTGTTTGAAGCACAACTGGAAGGAGAAAACTTTTCTCATTTTCACTGTTTCAAAGAAATGTGCGCTACAATCGCCGAAGATGTCAACCTCGATTTTTCGAAAAAAGAATTATTTGTGATTTGAAGAAGAATTATTTGGAGCAATTCTCAGATCTTGACAGAATTGAGAGTGACATTCTTCTGTTCCAGAATCTGTTTGATTGTAACCTTGATGATGTGCCAATTGAACTATAGCTGCAAGCACATGACTTGTTGAAAGAGAAGCACAGAGAAGGAAGACTTGTTGAATTTTACAGCTGCTTAAGTGATACTGAGCTTCCGAAACTGAAGACATTTGCCGCTGGTATGGCATCGGTGTTTAGAACAACTTATGTCTGTGAGCAAATATTTTCAAACATGAAGTATGTGAAGTCAACAAATCTAACGAGATTGACTGATGAACATTTGAAAGCAATTCTCTTGATTGGATGCAGTAATTCCAAACCAAACAATGATGATATCTTGAAAGCCAAATACTAGTTTCACAAATCTCACTAACCTTTTCTGCTGAGCTCGGGAGATTCGGATATGTGCACACTAAGTCTGATGTAAATATCTTGTTGCTAACGTCACCTTCTTTTATCTTTCTTTAGTTAATAAATATGTTGGTTGTCTTTGTTTTTGTGTGCATTGCACGCCACGACTCACCCATGATTAACTTAGCTTTTTGTCTTTTTTCCCAGAGCTTTCGTTCTGGCCTGCAAGTATTGTTAAATTTAGTAGCATATCCTTTAAATTTTTTGCTGCTGTTGATGTCTTGGCAAGTTTACGTTCAGTAGTTTGCCATTGCTTTCTGAATGACCATCTCGCATACCATAGCGTAAAAACACAGCACAGCGTGGTCTGCTGCCAAATCGCGCTCAGCTGTTTTGAACGTGGGTATACGGGATTACAAACTGCGTCTGCAAGACCTTCATCAACGTGCAAGTAGTGTACAGAATGGGTATGCGGCCCGCGCTCATCATTTTGTCAGTTATCCAGCCCCCTGTGAAAAATGTTTGGTGACCCCTGTTCTGAGGCATTGATCATTTCTATTCTGTTATTATCTGTACCCAGGGTCTTGCAGTTTTCATATGGTAAAGAGCATTCTGAACTTCCATCTTCAAAATTGATGGTCCTTCATTATTATTCTGATGATATTGTTGTTTTCTTGTATCATCATATAGGTCTTTCACAAAATCTGACCACGCATGTAAAATCTGATCTTTTTCTATTATTAATTTGCCATCTTTGGTTTTTAAGCAACCCGTTGATGTGTGTGTTCTTTTGTTAGCAATGTAATTAATTCTTTTGTGCATTAATTCCGGGTGTTGTCAGCACTACACTGCAGTCATTTTTTTGGTTTAAAATCAAAAGTTCATTTAACAATAAATTTTAAATCAGTTTTTAAAATCGCTATTAGTGTAACTAATTTACAATTGTAACTGTTTTTCATAACCAGTTACTTAAGTTCAGATGCCAGTTTATCAATGTCTGGGCACAAATCTGTCATGTCCAAAGTCATAAGCACAGCCAAGTCACTGTTGGTGAGTCTGGAACATTGCTTGTTTTTTATAATGGCCATTGTGGAAAATGACTGCTTGCATCTGTAAATTAAACCAAAACAACAAATGTATCTTTGGACAAATGAACACAAGTGTTCAAATTGTTCGGCAGGCAATAGTCACCAGAATGGAATCATATGATCAGCAGAAGGTGACGCAGGCAGCTACATAAATTTACATCTCAGTGCAGATTTGCATTTCAAATAAATTACTTCGTTCTGGAGGTTTTGCTGTAATTGACATAGCTTGCCATCAGGAAATACGAACGATTTATGAAGAGGGCAAAATTATCCTCCTCTATTTTAAACTCTTGAAATCTCAACTGAAAGATATCCAGAAGACTTTCAACTTTTACTTTGTATTGTAACAAGTTACATTTCTTTTCCACCACAAGCGTCTTCATAGTTGGAAATACCTTTAAAGTCCCTTCAGTCGGCTGTCCGATAAACAATCATAGTCTCATTTTAAATGAAGAAAAGTCAACACACACATCTGTGAATAGTTTGTTTGTTTTCCTGGATCCTCGCATTTAAAGTTTAAATAAGACGTGATGTCCACCAAAAATGCCAGGTCATTAAGCCAGTCACCGTTCAGCAAACATTCTCGTTCTGTAGGTAATTCATTCATTTCAGACAGAAGCAGACACTATAATAGCAGCACTATTTTTCAGTGCCCAGAAACATGACAGAACTTTTCCTTTAGATAGCCTTCTGACATCACAGTGTAACAGTAGCTCACTGTATTCCTAGTTCAGGTCTGATAGAAGCTCTGAACTCACGCCTGTTCAGCGACTTACTTCAAATTTTGTTCACGTCTCAGAACAACATCGATGACATGTTTCAGATTTAATGTCTTTCCACACAGAGCTTCTTGGTGAATGATACAATGATATTTTAATATAGTGCGGCCAAGAAACTGTTCCAATAATGCTAGACATCCAGACTTTTACCCGTCAAAGTCAGAGCACCGTCGGAGCATACATTATCCAATTTGGTCCATTCTATGTTGTTTTTCTCTACACACAACTTCAGAGTTTCAAACAGATCAGCGCCTTTGGTAGTTGCATGCATCAATTAAAGTCCTAAAAGTTCTTCAGTGACTTCAAAATTATCGTTTATTGCTCGAACAAAAACTGTGACCTGAGCTATGTCTAAAATGTCCGTGGATTCATCCATTGCCAATGAAAACATATTTACAATTATTTTATATGTGCTGCTAATTGACGATGAACATCGTTGGCTAATTCTTAAACTCGCCTGGCCATAGTATTATTAGACAAAGGAATCTGATCAAATTCTGTTTCACACTTTATATTGCCAAGCATTCTAGCAGCAATTTTAAGAGAAAGTTTGATTATTCCTTCTGCATCGGTGAATGGCTTCTTTTTGAGTGCCAACAGAAGAGTGATTTTGTATGACGCAACAAATGTACTCTTGCTCTGTTTGTAAGCCATGGTGAAAAATGACTGCTGCCTGGTCAAAGAACTTTATTTTTAGCTATAAAATCTTTTCTTAACTCCAAATTGATCGGATATTGAGAATGTATGTCTGAATGTGTGGCCGTGAAGCGTTGTTCCAGATAAAAAAATTTTATAACAGAAACACAAGATCCGCAAATTAAGCAAACTGGTTTACAACTATGGCTAGGCATAAACATAAATTTCTCTGTCCGATCGTCACTGAATTCATGACAAGCAATGTAAGTCTTCACATTTTCGCTGTTTACCATTGTTTGATTTTAGATTTTCCACACACATGTTTATAGGTTTTAATGGTAAATACTTATTTGAAAAAGAAAAAAAAAAATAATTTCAGCACAATACTACCAACTCTGCTAAACAGTTGTAACAGATGATAACATGGCAACTTACGCACTCTGATTAGTCAACAAGGCTGGGATGTGGGAACTTCATAATGTTTTGTTGCGAACTGAACAGGCGCATTCGATAACATCTTAGCATCACAATCACGAGAAGAGTAAATTATTGCACGCTGACAGCGCTCTCTGTGTACATTTTTGAAATTATTAAAATATATTATATTAAATAATGAGGCCTCGCATGCCACTTTCTGACAGCAGGTGGGCCACAAGTGGCCCGAGAACCGTGGTATGGGAACCTCTGATCTAGGATGATGTATGATCTAAGCTGATGTATGAACTAGGCTGATGTATGATCTAAGTTAAGGTATGATCTAGACTGGTGTATGATCTAGGCTAATGTATGATCTAAGTTCAGGTGTGATCTATGCTGATGTATGAACAAAGTTCATGAGGATATGGGCTGACGTATGATCTAGGTTGATGTGTGATCAAAGTTCAGGTATGATCTAGGCTGATGTATGTTCTAGGCTGATGTGGGATCTAGGATGATGTGGGATCTAGGATGATGTGGGATCTAGTCTGATGTATGTTCTAGGCTGATGTGGGATCTAGGATGATGTGGGATCTAGTCTGATGTAAGTTCTAAGTTCAGGTATGATCTATGCTGATGTATGATCTGAGGTTATGTATGATCTAGGCTGATGTATGATCTAGGCTGATGTATAATGTAAGCTCAGGTATGATCTAAGAGAGATGAAGTGACTGCATGAGTGAAAATTAACAGATTAACATGTACTCATGTTTCATTTATTACCGACAATTTTCACTTATGGAATCTATCATAAGTACAGTTATCCCTAAAAGATGTATACCAGCGAGAAATATTGATATTTCATTGCAGACACAATCACGAGTGTTAACCTCCTGCCTGATACTAACATCTATGGTGCAACTTGAGGTGACATATTAAAGAAAACCTAAGGTGGCACGTCAGAAATATATAAACAACTTGAAATATAATGTCAGAAGAAAGAAAATAAATGTGGGTTGCATGTCTAAGAAAGATAACTTTTAAGTGGGATATCTAAAAATAAAACTCAGTGTTACTATTCCCCACTGTAACTCAGAATTCTTGGTCCACGTATCTGCTACAGTGCACTAAACTCCACGAGGTGTTCACCTTCCCATTAGATCAGCAGAAACACCCGTTATTTAGATTAAACTTTTAGAGGAGAAGGTTACAAAACCACTGGTCATTGGCTGATGCTCACTGACTAGACTCACATTCATCATTATCAGGTAACTGGTGCTCTGAATCAAATGTGCAGACGATATCCCAGCATGCCATTATCTCAGTCCATCCAGCATGCAAACATCACAGTGTTTTCCAATACCTTGGTGTCATGGTTAGACTTACATTGTCATGAGTGTATTGATAGTATCATGAGTTGCTGTTTATAATGATTAACTTCAATATGTACAATGTCTAACACATACTTGAGAACTCCAAGTACAAAAGGATAATGGTTCTTTCAAATACAATATTTCTCTTCTCATAATTTGTATTACACTTTTCCAACGTTTCAAGTGATCACAAAGTTGTACTCTCAATGACTGCTACACTACACTGATATAACACTATTGTAGCATGATGGAACAGAATCCCCATTCCCAGTCCGACACATTTCATAAAGATACTTTAAGTCTTAATGGGGACCATCCCAAATAGAAGGGCTATTATTAGATCGTATGTTCTAGAACGAGTTGGGGGAGGGCAGAGGTATGCGCTTGGTTTTCATTGGCTAATCAGTAATGAGCCCACGCTATTCCTGGGCCATATTTTAAAATCTAATTAGTTGAGCGGGGATTTCACCGGGAGCGGTTGCTAGTGTGATGTGATGACCCAACAATGCCCTTAAAGATCTGATAATATATTGTTCTCTGGACAACAGGTACCACTTTAAAACATACTTTAATGTTGTGGCTAGACCTAGTGAACGAAAGAGAAGAATATAAGAGTATTTTATGAATAAAATGTGAAAGTGGAAAACCTAACTTCTGTGCGCCAGTATTCTGAATACTGCGGCTTCAACCTTGACATGTCATTCACGCTGTATACTCCAAATGCATATCAATCCCTTGATGTGACTGGTTGCGTATGCTTGATGAATGTATAGTACCCTCAGGCAAATTCGCAAACCCAAACCCCTTGTGCATTCTTCATGCCTGGGATGACTTATTCTTAAATCAACTGTACCTTGCTCTCGCGAGTTAACATGGCAGGTCTGACTTGGAATGAGTGATGAAACATGTACACGTTCCTTTGTAAACGCTGAGAATGATGGAGTGAGTGAGTTGGTGATTTAATAAATAGCCTCTCACATCTAGTGGAAGGAAAGATGCTTCAATATCCTTCTGTAAACAGGTTGTATGTGGCACGCCAGAATTACTAAGTCCATGTGATGCTTGGTAGATACATTATGCTCAGGAGAATTAATACCATTTCTCCCTGAAGTATTACACTATTACCTCTACTGTTGGATGGTTCATATAAACTAGTTCCTAAGAGAACCATAGGTGTGTGAACCTGTGTCTTAGTTGGCTGAATATAATGTATGGCTCATGCAAATTTACAAGGACTAAACATGTTTTTCCCATATGTGCTTGGTGCATATGTGAACAATTGTGTATGCAATTGAGCTTCTGTTACCTCTGTAGTAGACATGAAAATTACTCAGTGGGGAAAGAGCACATGATGATGATAAAGATGATGTACCTGTGAGTCAAGTCTGTCTGAGAAAAGGGGTGAGGTCTGGCATTGCTGTGTGAATATGGAATAGGACATTCATGCACCAACATCACAGCCATTGGAATGGATGTCTGGTCTGCTAATTGGGTAAATGCCATTAGTTAATACATAATGCATATTGCAGTTGTAAATGCCTATTTTCCATTTCCTTCACAATGCCTGTCCCATGTTTGCTATGTCACAATGATTGCTGTACTGTGTCTGGTCCTCCTTGTGCCCAAGTCTACTGTGGTTCAAACATGGTGGAACTTAGACCACATAAATGCTTGTAATTGTGTTAAGATACCCCTGTCTCAACATATGGTCTTGTGATTACCACAGTACATCACAGTGAAATTCACATCATCATCAAACTAGGAGAGGTGTGCTTGGACAACACCCACCTTAACCATCTCCATCTGTGTATGTTGATGTATGATAACATTATCTTTTAACATATGTGAAGAGATGTTGTGCCATTTTGTATATCAACAGAGAACAGAGGGATGGTGGAGAAGCCTTCCATATATCATCTGGGACAACTAAACAGAAGTCCTAGATCCAGAAGTGACTCCCTATCAAAATGTAGGAATATCAAGAAGAGCTTTCTCTCTGCTCAACAGCTGAATGCATAAATGGGAGAATAACACAATCTGAAGCACTACACATGTGGTGAACTGGACAGTGATCTTTGAGTCAATCAAATGTCATCTTGAGAACTAAACAACAAGTCTATGGTGGTGAACCTCATTCGGGACGTCTGGTGAAATGACTGGGACAATGGATTGTTTGGCTAGGACTTATCTTAGTTAATCTCCAGCCTGGTGCTCACACAGTGTTTCAGAATGAAGACTTGGAAAGTACGTGAGATAGACTGAGGAGAAGGAAGAAGACTGGGACATATTTGTATCTTAGATCTTCCTCTACAGGAAAAGGAGAGCAAAGTCCTAAGTCTCAACTTCATGAACAGTCAACTCACCAGTGAAAGACAAGGCTGTAACTTTTCTTCAAACTGTGACAGTAGGGGATAATTAGTCAGACTTGGAAAATCATCATGGGGGAAAACTGCAACCTGAGCTGTCCAACACCATCATAGGTGCTAAAAGGATTAAACAGACCAGTGGAGCAGAACGTCCCTATGCTTGCCCCAGGTTTTCTCTCATTAACAGTAGAGGAAAGGATAAAAGTCAATGGTGTAGTGATTAAAGAGGAGAGGTGGAGGAAAGTTTATTATTGGCTGGTGGAGTAATGGGGAGGTGTTGTATCTTGTTTATCAACCTGCATGTGTGACATATTTTATGCATTTTCTATGCAATAATTGAAGTGTTGACATGACAGGAGATGAGACAATGGTCATCACTCGACTCACCATCAGCTCAATAAACAGTATTATTGAACCAGTGTTTTAAGTACATGTCTCAAGATAATGTCTTGTACAGTGCTGTCAAGTATTGTATCTGTGACTGTCTTAAGTGATGTGGTTGGTTATACCTATGGTGAAAAGTCTTGTATAGATGTTGTCAAGTATCTCTCATGATGTAAGTCTTGTACAATGGCTGGTGTACACAATTCCTTGTGAATGCATGTCCCACTTTTGTCCAGAACCTGTCATGTAGATGTCTTGTCCAACAGATGTCATGTACAGTTATTGTTGAGTTTGCCTACATATAATTGAGTCCTACAATCCCAAAGAAATGGGACAACCTGATATAGGTCACAAAATGACAAAATATATAGGAGTAGATCTATGTGACGGACGAACAGCACACTGGCAACATTAGGTTGAGTGAGATGGATCCTCAGTTGTACAGGCACTAATTGTTCAGATCTTCTCTGGCTTTGGGTGAACTATTTTACTTCTTATATAAATTTCTGTGTAGATACATAGTGGTCTCACAGTGGGGGTTTGAGCCAAAGAAAAATGTTCTCCAAAAAGGCTATTGCGGGAATGATTAGCTCATTTGAGTGACCTCTAGACAAAACGTGCTAAATCATATCCTTTATCTTGGTATTTATTATTCAAGATATATCTCCAGAGAACACTACTAACTAGGTCCTCTGGCAATTCAATCAAACATGTCACAACTATAAAACATCAGTGTCCCTCTAAATGATGGTCATCGCCCACCTTGAGTCTGAGACATGTTTTCCCTATGAGGGTGTCAGCTCGAGTGTTGTGTTTTTGAGAGACTTTTCTCTCTCTGACCCAGTTCAAAGTGGGCTTCTCTCTCAAAGCGATAAGCATGCCCCACCGTGACAAGAGTGTGAAAAAAGCTCACACTCCCAGTCATGACAGTTGGTATAACCTATAAGGCACAAGAATATGGCTTTCTGTGTATCACCTGATCTCTATATTAGTGTTTGTAATGTGTATATTGCATTATTTGTAACTTTTCCTTCACATATCCATACTGTGCTTCACCAGTTTCCATCTTTATTTTCATTCTTGTTCTCATAATTCTGAGTAGATGCTTATTGACATGGTTTATGAGGTTGACTGTACTAAATTCTTCCCGCTTTGAACTCAAGCGTAGACTATATACACTGCTTCCAGTAGTGCTGGACTGAATTTTGCGTGTGGATTAGCTTTCCCTATTAACAGTGTCCCTCACCATCAGTCGAACCCACTACGACTTCAGAGGTACTTGTAATTTACGTCCCCAAGTCAAGGTTGACAGGTCAACATTTTAGTCCAACTGTCCAGTGTAGGGGTTGAACCCCATACCTCGGCATAGCACTCCAGATGTTTAAGAACATGCGTTCTTATCTATTCAGCCATGCTGACCTACATAGAAGAATTTGAAGTACTGTCCACACACTGGGACGTGATCACTGTTACCACCAGGTATTGTCTTTATTCATTCATTCAGGCATTTCTAAACCTCTTATTGATCAGTATGTCAATCTGATTGGATGTGTTTTTTTTTAATCAGTTCTTTTCCCTGTGTACAATTGTCTCTTAAAGTATTCAAACCATTTGTTTCCAATCATCATATTATACAGAAAGCCAGTCAGGCAGCTAAGTCAGTGAGCTCGAATGATATAAACTCTGGTTAGCATGAGGACAGTTCAAGGACAGAGTTGTCATTCCAAATTAGGCAGACAGAACTCACTCAGGCACGATGTAGCTTAGTGACAAGTCCCAGCTTAGCAACAAGTCATACAAGAGCAGCCAGTCATACAAGTTAGAGAGGTTACACGTTAGAAGCAAGGGACATATTTACAACAAGTACTTTACATACATGGACAGTACCAACTAGTAAAGTGTCAGTGACTCAGCTGGGGGTGGAGGGTTGTTTGGGTGTGTATCCTCAGAAATAAACTATATGTCAGCTGCCACCACAAGCTGCATTACATGCATTAATCTCAGCATCTGCCAGACTATCTTGTGAGTGAGCCATCTTGTTGTGTTTACAGTCTATCATATAAAACATAACACCCCCCACCCCCGACCTACACAGTAGTGCCTTGGCACCAAGTATTATATTTTATTGCTTGCAATTTTATTTGAGATATCACCATTCAGGGATAGAAAAATCCATGCACCCAGTCACCATGGCACCTGAAAATGTTTACCTGAGACCGGAATTTTCAAATTCAGTTCTAGAAATATTGTGTTTTTTAATATGTTGTGTCCCCTATTTATATTAGACATGTTCATTACTTATTTTTAAGATATTTTTTCTTGTTAATGTGCTTTCTTTATCCATGAATCATGAAATCAGAATAATAAACATGCATTATACATGTTTGCACGATAGCAAGCCGACTTGTGATTTTTTGACATTAACGAAAAGTTCTTGTAACCCGAGCGTAGAGTTAGTCATCCTTGTTTTCGATGGAGGCTCATCTACCTGATACATCATGTGCACATCAGGTGCCATCAATGAGGGGGGAGATGAGTTGTGTTTTTTATGCTTACTTAAACTGTAGAAAATTAACTGAACAAATCATTGTAAATTGACCGGTGCAAGTAAATAAAACATGGCACTATTAAAGATTTCTTCTGAAGTGGGTTGACTTTTCCTGAAAATGTACCACATAGCAACATAGAAGAGAACGAAGGCAAGAAGCCAGCCAATCCAAGCACCATTTGTAATTTTGAAGATGATGCTCAGCGTAAAAGAAATTATTGTGATTGACACGACAATGAAAAACCTATCATTGAAGTTCATAATCTTTTATGTTTGTTCCCAAGCATCACAGGAATGAATAGTTAACGTTCCAGCATCCGATGAGTGGCACTGGATAGTGTCATTCCATGTGGTTGTACAAAGTCTATGATGCCATCGTTCTATTTTCTTCTTGGGCATCCTCTTGCTCTTGTAACAAATCTTCTTTGATGTAGCACCAGTGCTAGTAACTGATGATGTTGTACTGAAGATAGAGTTTCTAAATTCCCTCAGTCACGTAAATTAACATTTCAGCAATCATGGCTAGAACTTCTACCACTGCTGCACTATGAAGAAATAATTGTGACGTTAGCAGAAAGCTTCACACCAACAATGCAGTCCAAAATTCAAAAGTTGTGTTTGGATGTTTTGGATGAATAACAAAGTCCCACACATTCTATATGCACTTCAAGTGTCAGAAGGCTGAAAGTACACAGAAGAATCCTGAATGTGCTTCTTAGCAAAGTGAGAAAAAAATCATGGATGCTAATATGCAGCAACTAATTATAAATGTACATTTCATGGCATTGTACTGTGTTGTCAACAGTTATAGACCCTACACTGACTATGAAGGATTGGTTGCATTGTTAACCAAGCTTAATGTGATTACTTCTTCTTCTGCATTTGTCCAGAATGTTGTTTTGTACATAATTGCATTGCACCCGTTTACTGCTGAGCTGTGATATTTGCACCTCTTTGCTTAATTTTAGGATTATGTCTATATGTCAGGCTGTGATAGTCATCCACCCTCTTTTGCTAGTCTGTCAGCCTCTTCATTTCCAGGTTCTGCAGTTGGA
>JACEFZ010019422.1:0-27337 GCA_014155875.1 Cepaea nemoralis
AGTAACACGGTATCATCAGCATATCTAAAATTGTTTATGATTCTTCCATTAATGTTAAGTCCAGGCATTTCGACTTTAAAAATTCTTTCTGTGTATAGATTGAAGAGGCTTGGGGACAACACGCATCCCTGCTGTACTCCTCTTTTTATCTCTTTGGGCAAAGAATAACTATTTCCGCATCTAATTGATGCCACTTGTTCCCAGTACAAGTTACTAATAAGTCTGATGTCCTTTCCGTCTATTCTTATGTCTTGAAGGCATGTAATTAGTCATTCATGTTGTACTCTATCAAAAGCTTTCTTGTAGTCTATAAAATTGACATAAATATTTTTCTGAACTTCTATGTATTTTTTAATTAACATCCTCACACAGATTATTGCTTCTCTGGTGCTGATGGTTTTGCAGAACCCAAAATGTTCTTCAACTACATCCTCATCTATTTTATTTTGAATTCTTTCTTGAATGACCTTGAGTAGTATCTTAGTTATATACTCATTAAGCTAATAGTTCTGATCCTCACAATCAACAGCTCTAGAGAATCTTGGGTAGTGTGATGAAAATAGATGTTTTCAAATCCTTGGGAAATCCCGGGAAGGTTAACCCGGTCAACAAATGCCCGCAGAAGTCGGATGTGTCGGCCTAACGACGCAAGAACGCAGCTCTGCTGTAAACAGGCACAACGCAGTCACATCCGGAAAAAAAAAATCCGGATGAACGAAGAAGAAGAAGAAATCCTTGGGAATGTACCTAGTATTATATATATCATTACATAACTCTGTGATAGTTTCAATGCCAAAGCTGGATATGGATTTTATCATCTCTGTTATTATTTTGTCAGGACCTGCAGCCTTTCCTTCTTTCATCTTTTTAATAGCCTTCTCTACTTGAGCCTTTAATATGTTTGGTCCATCTTGAGTATTATGCAATGTTAGTTTATTGACCCTTCTGTCTCAGAATAACTCTTCTGTGTATTCTGTCCATATTTTTATTATGTCGGTATTATGAGTTATAATTACTCTCTTTTCCTCTGGTTCAACCATTTTCTGTTATATTATTTTTCTTCTTTGTAAATCTTTTTATATTTTCATGCAATTCTTTCAATTTGTGTTTTATTTCTAGATCCTCTATTTCTTTGCATTTATTCTACAACCACTCTTCTTTGGCAACTCTGCATATGTGACGTATTTCTATGTCTATTAATATATACTCTGGAGTGTTCTTTGCTTTCTTTCTTTGAGTAATTTTGCTCAAGATTTCATCGGTTATCCATAATTGCTTTTTCTTATTTACCTTCACAGGCAAGGTGGTATTTGCAATTTGTATGCCAGTGTTTACACATTCCCACTTTGTATTAATTTTATCTTCAGAATTTTCATGTCTATATAGTTCATTGCCGGGCTTCCTGGCCTAGAGGTTAGCAACTTTTCTCCGTAATCTTGTATACTCTCGTAAGTAACGTGATGACAGTGAGAATCAGCAGTGGTTCGAATCGTGTCTGTAACTTACAGGGTATGTGAGCCGGCCGCTTAGAAAGCAATGGCAAACTACTGAGCGTAATCTTGCCAAGAAATCAACAATCAACTGAAAGATGCTGATGTTGACAGCGATGTCCTGTAAAGGATATGCAAACATTGTATAATATAGTTCATGCCTTCAATGATTAGCCTGTCATATTTATTGTTTACTTCAACCAGGTATAGTAGACTTACGTCTGGTTGTTTCAATGCTGATGCGTCTATTTGAGGTGTCTTCGATGTCCTTATTGATGTGTTTTTAAGTTTTATTTGTAATTTTAAGACTACAGGATTGTGGTCAGAGTTGCTATCAGCACCAGGATATGTTTTGGCATTTTCAACATTATTTTTTAAATTTATTTCTAATCATGATGTAGTCACTTTGGTTTCTTGTTCTATCTCTGGGGCTTTTCCACATATACAGTTTCCTAGGGTTATGTTGAAAAAATGTGTTACAAATAATCAGATTCTTTTCTTTGCAAAACTGTATCAGTCGGTCTCCTTTGTTGTTTCTGTTTCCCATACCGTGTTTCCCTATTATCTGCTTATATTTAGTTTTTCCAACCTTTGCGTTCATGTCTCCCATGGCAATTAGAACCTCTGATGATTTTACAACTTTCAGGGTTTGTTGTTGGTCTTCATAATATTCTTCTAGCTGTTCATCACTATAATTAGTCGTCAAAGCATACATCCGAAGAATTACTATGTCGAAAGGTCTTGCCTTAATTTTGAGTATATCATTCTATCCTTATGAGCCCAGAATCCACTGATATTTTTCGCTAAGTTTCTTTTCACTAAAATTCCTACTCCTCTCTCGTTGTGATCTCTTCCCAAGTTAATGAATATGTAGTCATCTCTCCTTATATAACTCGCATCTGTTCATTTTGTTTCAGACACACCTAAAATATCTAAATCCATGTTTTTGGCTTCCAAAATAAGATTGTCAAATTTCCCTGCTTGATACAGGGTGCGTACGTTCCATGTACCAATTCTTAGACTTCTCCTTCTACTTTACAGGTAGGTATTGTCAGAATGCACCCTTTCAAAAGAATTTGAGATGCATTCGTCATTATGCACTTCCTTACTCACTATAGGAGTTGTCTCTTCCCTGAGCACATTTACAACAGGCTCATCTCCAGTGGGCCAAGAATTACCCGTATTGCTATTTTATTTCTGTTGTAATCACATTGCTGTCTGTGGGATACTACGTGGTGAGGTCCCAATCTCTTCCACGTTGGCCAGCCATGTTCACCATCGTGTCCTGAACACGCCTCATGTATGTCACACACTCTGCTGTTTAGCTTTCGAAGCCGTTGATCTATATAGATTCATCCGCCTTGTTCACTGTCCCAGTCTTTTGTATATTAGGGATGGACATTCCCTTAGTAGGATATTACCCCTACTTCACTTATGTAGTTTAGCCAGTCAGCCCAGACTGTTACCCGTGGTGTGGCCACCGTCGTACACAAGCGGTATTCATGAAGCCATACATGAGCTAGGTAAAGAGATGGGAACCAGATAGGATCCTGGTTTATCCCTTGGGATATGGCTGCCACTCACCGTGAGGTGCTATTCCTCTATCTTTACCCTACACCACATGACAATGTCATTACATTTTTGATTGTTGTTGTTGCCCTCACTCTCTTTGAACTCAAGCATAGTTCATATACACAATTTATAGTAGTGATGGACTCAGTTTTGTGTGTGAATTAGCTTTCCCTATTAAGTGTCCCTCGCCATCAGGCGAACCAACTCCAACTTCAGAGGTACTTGTAATTTATGTCCCAAAGTCAAGGATGACAGGTCAACATTTTAGTCCAGCTGTCCGGTGTAGGGGTTGAACTGCTTACCTCGGCATCAGCACACCGGATGTTTAAGAACACGTGTTCTTACCCATTCGGCCATGCAGACCTGCCTAAAATTTATTTTACAAGAAGAAGTGAATATTGTCAGTTCAATTCATACAACAGAATGTATTCATACAGAAGAAGAAGAAGAAGAAGAAGTAGAAGAAGAAGAAGAAGAAGAAGAAGAAGAACATTGTTGCAATTTGGATGATTGTTGGTTATAGAGACATAACGGCAAATAGAGAAGATAGTGAATAGGTTGAGAAGTTGGCTCTGTGGATGATGGTCAGGTGCTGAACTATACAATAACATGGGAAATAAATTATTAGAGGGATGTGATCTACTGCATGACCCAGGATGACACATACCAGGGACAGTCAAAGCATTTTGTATTTAAATAAAAAATTGTTTATACAGGTGGGAGTGTTGTGTATCATTGTAAAGACAAGCTATTGGTTTAAACTGTCTCATTGTACAGAGATAAATTTGCACTAGTAGAGTATGCAGAACATAAAAGCATATCAGTTATTATTAATTAATTTTCCAATGTTAGAATTAAGATAGTGGCATGCAGGAATAATATCAATAGAATTAATCAATATTTCGTTGCTTCTCTAGAGCAGAGTTCTTCAATCATTTAAATAATTTGTATAAAAATGGCAACAGTAAAATGGCTTCCAGCATGCCTTGATGAAGTTACACAGTGAAGCTGAGAATGATGGGAAACTATTGAAGTTATCAAAACAATGGATTGAGAATGCTATAAAACTTACTAAAGTTATCAAAAAAGTGGATTAATTAATAAAAAATGTGAATGCTGGGAAACTATTTAAGTTATCAAAATAATTAATTAATTAATTGACAGGCACTGGTAAATTTAGCTGCCTTAATCGTGTATGCATGTGTAGCATTTTTGTTTAGTTATCTATCAATCCCCTGTTCTTTCTTGCACTAATTTTCCATCTGTTTCTATTTGTCAATTACCCTGATCAATTTCCAGGTATTTAAGTTTGGAGGCAGTATAGATATGGTTTCTAGATATTGTGTATGACTTCGATGGCAAAAGTGGAACATTATAGTATACATAGCTAAAAGAAAGAGACAGCGTTCTTTGGCTATATACTGAGAAAAGAGGCATTGGAGAACATTGCGACGACGATTGGAAAGATCAGCTGTAGAAGAGAAGTGGTGCTGGGTGGTTTGAGACGATGGCAATGGGAAATATCAGGATTAGAATTAACCCAGAACAACAAGGACCAAAATATATGAAGTGACGGGATTTTTTTAAATTTAAGTTGCATATCCTTTACAGGACGCTGCAGTCAACATCGGCATTTTTCAGCTGCTGTTGATGTACTAGGCAAAATTATGCTCAGTAGTTTGCCATTGTTTTCTGAGCAGCCGGCTCACATACCCCGTAAGTTACCAATGCGGCGAGAACCGCTACCGATTCTCGCATGGATTACGTTGCTCACGAGAATATATGGGATTACAGAGAAAGACGTTAATCTCTAGTCCAGGGAGACAGGGTTGCCAATGCCATTTAGCAGGGCAGATGACGACACATCTCTATGTAGTTGTGCTGAACCGAAATAACTATAAGAATATAAAGATATTGTAATTGTCAGGTTGAGTAAGTTGAGTGTGTCTTAGCGCTGTATCTCAACATGGCCCCAGCCTACCCTATTGGTCAGATTATTTTACATTAGTAGGCCAACCCTGCTGCAGTCAGTATCTTTTTATCATATCAAAACCACTGAACCTCAACCCCTGTAAGTAATAGAAAATACAAGAAAATAATGTCAAATTTGAGAACTGTAGTTCTTCTAATGTCTGGCATTTTCAATATTTACTTCTCTCAATTTATTAGCTGTTCTTGTCTCAATACTAATCTTTCCTCTGGGCATGGGTTGGAGCCTTTTGACAACAAAATACTCAAAACCTGTGGAGGGCACACCCCCAGTCTAGGCCTACACTCAGCCAGTCAATAATATGTGCTGAATCCTGACCTGGTTACATCCTAATCTGCCTGTCCAGAGATGTTAAGTTCCTGTACCAGTCTCGCACACCTGCTGGTTTCTGGGCTTGGAGAGGGGAAGGAGATTTGTGCCACATAGTCCCTTTAGAGATGGTACTTTGGTATCAGACTGGAAGACAAGTCTCTGCTCTAACCTGACTTCAATATATGTTAGCTGTTTTCATGGTTATGATTACTTGAGTGACAGTGCATCTCACAGTTAAAACTCCAGAAGATTAACCAAATTACTACCTAAACGTGAAAGGCAGTGCATCGGACAGTTAAAACCCCAGAAGATGAACCAAATTACTACCTATTCAGATACAACTGATAGTAATTTTAATAAGTGGCAGAAATGTTTCAGATAAGTATCGTGCATTGAGTGGCTTGTTGATGGTAGGTAACTTGTTTCAGCGTACCAAAAAAAAAAAAAACGCAAATTATATTTATTTTCACAATTTTGTTTTCATTATTATGTGTGACATTATGGACATGTATGTGTTTTGGATGGATGGATGGTGGATGGGAAATTGAACTGAGTCTGTCGGAGCCAGGGACCAACAGACTCAAGCCTGCTGAAATATGGTCATCAAGTGCCTTGCCAGTTGACAGGAGCCTTTTACTTACTGCACAAACTGAGTTTGTGTGTATTATTTTTTTGCACTCGCTCACTTTGAAGTCAAGTGTTGTTCATACACATGCATTTAGAAGTAATAACACTTTTAGTGCACGGGACTGGTTTTTGTGTGTGAATTAGCTTTCCAATTACCAGTGTCCCTCATCATCATGCGAATCTGACTTCAGAGGTACTTGTAATTTACATCCACATGTCAAGGATGAGAAGTCAACATTTTAGTCCAACTGACCGGTGTAGGGGTTGAACCCGCAACGTCGGCATGTGCCAGATGTTTAAAAACTAGCACTCTTGTCCATGCCGAAAATAGCCTTTAGCAAGATGAAATACATACTACTGACCAATAAAAAGATATCATTTGAAATGAGAAAAGGAGTGTTGAGGTGCTACACAGAGCCTGTACTTTTGTATGGATGTGAAGCTTGGACAATGAGCTGTCAAGCTGAAAAACATCTGATGGCTGTGGAAATGTGGTCTCTGAAGAGAATGCAAAGAATACAATGCCCAGACTGAAAAACCAATGACCAAGTACTACAAGAAACAAATGAAAATCGTAAATTGATTAGAGACATTAGACGTTGACAGTCAAACTTTTTTGGACATGTTATGAGAAAAAATGAATTGGAGAATTTGGTGACAACTGGCAAGTTCGAGGGGTGGAGAACAAGGGGAAGACTGAGAAGTAAATACCTGGAGGCTTTTCCACGTGGTATGGTCGAGACAGGAACACTGAGCTCATCCACGACACTGGTGATCGAATGAAATGGGGAGTCATTACCGCCCACGCTTATCGAAATGGCACATGATGGATGGATGGACTCTTGTCCATTCCGCCATGCTGGCCTCAGTTGATACAGTCTGTTAGACATGGCGAGATATGGAGAGGCATGATTGTCTATGCCAGTCGGCAATGCACTTGTGAGGTGTTAGTGGTGAGATGCAATCACACGAGGTGGATCCCCCTACAAAAGAATGCTAGAGTATTGGGAGTGATCTCAAATAGTGGGGAAATGACACTGGAAGGTGTTGTGACAGAAAGGACCTCAAGGGGACCTCTCTAATTCTCTCTCTCTAATCATCAATAGCTCATATGCTCTTCTTTACTTGGGTGTTACCAATTCGAACAAATTCTCCCCACATGTTTTAGAAGTTACAATGAATTAAAATCATATATATATATATATATATATATATATATATATATATATATATATATATATATATATATATATATATATATATATATATATATATGATTATCTCACAATATGAGAAAATATTGTTCATGTGCATGAATTAATATAGATCAAGATTTCATCTGAGACACTCAAAAAAATAAAATCACACAGATTCTTTTCATGGAACGAACATATATACAATAATGTGAGAACACAGAACATAGATTCTTCTCTCTCACACTAATATCCTTCTTCTTCTTCTTAAGCCTGAATGCAAGGTTGCCCCCTCCTGTTGGCAAGGAACAGTAGGTGGAGACATGGTTTAAATCTTCCCTATTCTGGACAGATAAACTTTGCACCATGGTCGTAACGAATGCAGTTATGTTCTTTACTCAGAAAGAAAGTGCAATCACTGAACGTTAAGTATTACCCCACAGCAATGGATTTCATGCTGGGCCTAAGTGCAAGGGTCTGCCAGACATGCAACATATATTTCATCTCTCCCTGTTTCACACATGAGCAAGATCAGATGAGGGAGAATGTTGTTTTCTCTCTCACTCACTCACATCGTTTCCAGGAGATAATACACAGATGGAGAAGAACATTGATCAAACGCACAGGAGTGGTGATGACCCAACCATTAAGACAATCTTCCTAGAAATAGAAGAGTGCAGAAAGTTGCATTTAGAAAATGCATAAATAGTGCATTGAACAAGTTTACTTCCTACAGCGTATCCTTTACGGGACGTTGCAGTCAACACCAGCATTTTCAGCTGCAATTGATGTACTAGGCAAGTGTTACGTTCAATAGTTTGCCATTGCTGTCTGAACACCGGCTCCCATACCAGCACGTTATAACACAACGCGACACGTTCTTCTGCACAAATCGGTCGCAGCTGAGCTTCGAACGCCTAGGTACCCGGCTCACGAACTGGGTTCGCAAGCCTTTAGTCACGGAGCATTAAATGGCATTATAATAATAGAATGGAGTTAGATTCAGCAGAAGGCGAGGCGAAGCCGTCTCCCAGAATTGGAGAAAATGTTTCTCAGTGCACTAACTTCACAAAATCACGACAAGTACCTTGGATAAGATGTGTTACCTTCACCATTCCTTTAAGGATCGTATTCTAATCACAGAGGTACAAGCTTACCGAGTCGGGGAGGAAGGCACTACTTTCTAAACAGCACACAGAAAAAAAAACATTTTTTTTTTCACGTATCTAACAGGCTCTGGCGGCCATACCACTTTTTTTTTTAATTGAGTGTTAAAAATTCTGCATTTGTATTGTTAGTATTTTAACAGGTGTGCTGCGTGTATGGTATTTGTGTAGGTCTGTTTAACAGGGCATTTGTGTGTCAAATTGGTGTTTCAACATCAAGTTACAAAATATATTGACATAGTATGCACAAAATATGGGAAAAAAATGAACTTAAGAATGTCCTTCCACACACCATGTGTTCTCTTTTACGCCCACAACATTGAATGAAATGTTGGTGTGGGTGTCGGCTGCCCATGAAGCAAAACAAACCGCTGGAAAACCTAATGTTGACTCACACGGCCAACTCTTATACCACCTTTAAAAAAAAAAATTTCTTTATATATAAAATGCCATCCGGTTCTCATTCGGCTATGACACATCTATATGTAAACATGATTCAAGCATGTCCTACCGTGCTCATTGGTTCCCAAGGGTACACACAAGTTCCCGATTTGGTGATTATGGTACAAAATGGTGGGGATTGATTCCATCATGTCACAGCACGTGACGATGATGACACTTTGTGTATCTTCAAGTTTGGTATTTGGTTGGTTGTATCAGCTTGTAATATTCATATCTCCAATGGGTATAGTATGTCCACATTTGTTTGCCGCAATATAAACATCCATATCTCAGTAACCAACTGAGGGAAAATTATGAGATTTAGTATATAACCTTATCATTATGTCCACCCAACAAAAAAAATTTTGTTCTGGAGATTTTACAGCAGATTTCATAATTTGTTTATATGCGGTATATAATTTACGGGTCTGAGATGAAATTCATAATTTTAAATGTATTACAGCGTAGCCAGACAATTGGCGCTCAATGTTGAATATTGTACGTGTTTTGAAGGGATTGGCCTTATGCCAACTACCCGCGTTGTTCAAACAAGGACTGTTCAGAGGTGTCTCAAAATGTGGGTTATTTCATGAAACCTGATTAATATGTTGTTTTTTTTTTTTTTAAATCTTACCACTTATCGCTAACATTGAAATGTGTGAATATTTTTCAATGGGATTTAATGCGAAATTGTACACTTCAAGAATCGCTATGAAGTTGTACACATATTTTTGTCAAGAAGCTGATCGCAGGAAACTGTTTTATACTATTACAAATTCCGAAAAAAGAACAGTATTTGCATTGGGTTTGAGTCGATGGGTGCAAGAATCTGAAATTAAACCACCACGCAATAACAAAACGGTAGTTAGAAAGATTATTGTAGACAGCTTTGACAAAGATGTCATAATGCGAGCTATTATAAAAATGCTTTTAAAAGTCGACAGGGTCGACTTCACTGCACCGGGTTCTATCCCATATGGCTCTGTCTCTTTCTGCAGTGCGGAAAGCATCGCACAAAGCACGAACTCCACAGCTCTAGCGACGACCCACAGAAGTCTCCGAAAAATTTAACTCGTGAACCGAAGGATGCGGCCCGGAATCGAACCCACGATCTTTGGAGCCCGAGTCAAAAGGCTTGACCACTTCGCCACGGAGATTCCTAAAATTATAAAAATTTAGGATTTTATATCCAGGATTATCCAGCATTATAAAAATGCTGGATGCCAAAGAAACAGTGACTGTAAGAAAACTTAGGGTTTGGTTGAGAAAGAACAATAACATAGAGCTATCCAAAACAACTTTGTGGAAAATTATAAGGACATTATCTTCACTTTTTGAAAGTACAAGGGCGGTAGAAATATTCTTTGCGAGCAACCGCATTTAGGAGCCTTGAGAAGCAGATACCTACGTGAAATAAGGGAAATGCGCAAAGAAAATTATGACATAGTGTATTTGGATGAGACGTGGATCAATGCGCACCACACAAGTGAAAAGGAATGGCAATCAATGGATGGACAGATAAAGCGTTATGTGCCCAGTAGTAAAGGACAGCATTTGGTCATAGCCTATGCTGGTAGTACTCATAATGGCTTACTACAGAATGCTGGGCTCGTGTTCGTATCAAAGCATACAGACAATAGGGATTATCATAATGAGATCAATGGTAATGTATTTAGAGATTGGCTCGAGAATACAGTACTTCCATCCCTTGATAGACCGTCTTGTCTAATCATGGACAATGCATCATATCACAATGTTGTTGCCCAAGAAGACAAAATACCTACGGCATCGGGCACAAAGGAAGCAACAAAGATATGGCTCCGAAGGGAAAATATACCATTTCCAGAAACATATTTCAAGCTACAGTTATTGTCCCTTGTAAAACAGGCGCAAAAAAAGGCAAGAAATTTCAAATCGACAAGCTGTATCTTCCGGTACAATGGCGACAGGATGATGCGTACTTTTCGGGGGGACGCTATTTAGTGTTTTCCTTTGGATTTCGTGTGATTTCCTATGGATTTCCTGCGAATAGTGTTTTCCTGTGGATTATGTGATGTTATTTTGTGCTCTTTTATTGGAAGTTTTCAAAAGAAGGCAGGTGGTGGATGAAATTTGAGGGCAGTCGACAGATATTCGTTGGTCATGGTCTCGAATTCACGACGGCAGGCAGAAGAGCTCTTCTTGAGTCAATGGCTGCTGTCTCCGACCAGTACGGTCACTGCCGTAGAGGAAAGCAACGGCAAACTACCTCTTTAAAAGTGCCTAGTATATCATGATTCGCTTAAAGACTGATCATCGCAAGACAAGGACAGAGACGTTAAAATTAGCAACATGGAACTTTAGGGCGTTAAACAACGACGGAAAATTACAGAACATAAAACAAGAAATTGAAAGGGAAAACATTAATATTTTAGGTATGTGCGAAACGAGATGGACAGGATCAGGCGTCAAGATAGATGACGATTTCAAGATTATTTATTCTGGAGGTGAAGATCGTCATGGGGGAGTGGCAATTATTTTAGACCGGAAAACATCAACATCTGTTCAAGGATATTGGGCCGTGTCGGACATAGTTCTACTAGTTAAATTAAGTGGCAGACCTTTTAGCATAAATATTATTCAAGTATATGCACCAACAGGAGAATCCAGTGAAGATAGTGTAGAAGAATTTTATAATGACATAGAGGCTGCCTTAAAGAAATGTAAAAATTCAGAAATAAACATCATAATAGGGGACTTCAATGCAAAAGTAGGAAATCAAGGGGATTGATACATAGTAGGAAACTATGGTTTAGGAGAGAGAAATGAAAGAGGATACAGACTCGTGGAGTGGGCAAAAGAGCAGGAAATGATTGTAGGAAACACCTGGTTTAAGCAACACCCTAGAAGATTATGGACATGGAGGAGTCCTGATAGCAGGATTAGAAACCAGATTGACTACATTCTCATTAGCAGAAGATTTAGAAACGCGCTAACAGTAGCAAAAACAGTTCCCAGTGCTGATTGTTATAGTGACCACAGATTACTCACAGGAACATTGAGGATAAAGTTGAAGAAAGTCAAGTATATAACAGGAACCACTAAATATGATTTGTGTATATTGAGTAATGACAAGGAAATACAAAACAAATTCAACATAGAAGTACAGAACAGATTTGAAATATTGTCTGATCTAGAGATATTATTCCAGGATGTGGATGATCAATGGGAAACGTTGAAGAATTCAATCAATGTGTCTGCAGAAACAACTATTCCAAAATTAAAAAATGGATGACTGAAGAAATTTTACACCTCATGGAAACAAGAAGACTCAACAAAAATAATTCTTTCAAATATGAAGACATCCACAGACAAGTCAGAATATTATGTAAGGAGGCAAAAGAATCATGGCTTGAGGAAAAGTGCTTAGAAATTGAAAACCAACACAACAGTCAAAATACCAAATTAGTGCACAAAAGAATTCAGGAACTTACTAATAAAAGAACAAGTACATCAACAGGGTGTCTAAAAACTAAAGATGGCAAAATCATAATATAAAAAGACCAGATTCTACATGTATGGACAGATTATGTGAAACACCTTTATGATGATAACAGAGACGAACAGTATGATATTAGATTTAATAATGAAGGACCGCCAATTTTGGAGATGGAGGTTCGTAATGTTCTTAAGCATATGAAAGCTGGCAAGGCCTCCGGTGCAGATAACATCACAACAGAAATGATTAAAGCTTTAGAAGAATTTGGACTAGAGCAAGTCACCAGACTGATGAACACATTATATGATACTGGAGATATACCTCCTGAATTATGTAACTCTGTATTTATTGCAATCCCAAAGAAATCAGGAATCTTGAAATGTGATCAACATAGAATAATTAGTATAATGAGTCACATCACAAAGATTTTGCTAAGAATTATCATGCAAAGAGTGAGGAAGAAGATACAACCTGAAATAGGGGAAGAACAATGTGGGTTTGTAGAAGGAAAGGGTACAGTAAATGCTGTGTATATGCTGCGAACAGTTATTGAACGTGCTATAGAAGTAAACAAGGATATACATCTTTGCTTTATTGACTACTAGCTGACCCGGCCCGGCTTCGCCCAGGCCCTGGAGGGGATCTATCTATCTATCAGTCTGTCTGTCTGCTTGTTTGTCTGTCTGTCTGGCTGACCCGGCCCGGCTTCACCCAGTCCCTGGTGGGGAGCATCTCATTTAATTCATATAAGTAGTCATATAAGCTCTCCCGTTCCCGACTATCTGTCTGTCTGTCTATCTGTCTGTCTGTCTGTCTGACCCGGCCCGGCTTCACCCAGTCCCTGGTGGGGAGCATCTCATTTAATTCATATACGTAGTCATATAAGCTCTCCCGTTCCCGACTATCTGTTTGTCTGTCTATCTGTCTGTCTGTCTGTCCCGGCCCGGCTTCACCCAGTCCCTGGTGGGGAGCATCTCATTTAATTCATATACGTAGTCATATAAGCTCTCCCGTTCCCGACTGTCTGTCTATCTGTCTGTCTGTCTGACCCGGCCCGGCTTCACCCAGTCCCTGGTGGGGAGCATATAAGTAGTCAAATAAGCTTCCGTTCCCGACTATCTGTCTGTCTGTCTATCTATCTGACCCGGCGTGGTTTCGCCCAGCTCCTGGCGCACAGTAACTTAAAAGAATGTCCTTCCACACACCATTCATTATTTTTAATGAAAACTTTTTAATCACCGACATGACAGTTGATAAGTTCTTTAAGCAGAAAAAGATGGGTTACAATGTTATGCATTATGCATTATTTTTATGAAAACTTTGAAAATGCCTTAAAGATTATATCATTATTTATTATAACTTATATGCCTGAAAATAACTATAGACAAAGAGTTTAACAATAGTGCAAGTAAGTCCAACAATATGACTATAAAGTATATAGAAATGTTATTAAAAGTTATGCCCCTTGAAATAACTTTTCTAGAGTGAAGTCCCCCTGCTATATAGAAATTATATAATGAAAAATGGAAAAGTAAATGTTATTAAATAAGTAGAAGATTTTACACTAAGAAACTATTATAGTCGGTTGCACAGGAATGAAAGGAAGACGTGTAGAAAATTTCATCTCAATCGGATGTACCGTTATCGAACGTATCCAATACATACATAGCTGACCACAAACACACAAAGCCACATACACTCTGTTTTATATATATAGATACAAAGGCTTTTGATAGATTTAGACATGTCAACATGGTGGATATGCTTGCAGATTTACAAATTGATGGGAAAGACATTAGACTTATAAAAAACATATATTGGAAACAACAAGCTGCAATAAGGATTGATAATGAAGTGGGACAGTATCAGCCAATTAAAACAGGTGTTAGGCAGGGATGTGTGATGTCTTCAGATCTTTTTTCCCTATATAGTGAAGATATTTTCAGAAATGTAGAGGATATAAATGGAATCAGCATTGGAGGACGAAACATCAATAACATTAGATATGCAGATGATACAGTATTAATTGCAGACAATGCGCAGGACCTGCAACAATTAGTAGATGCGGTTGTTGTACACAGTGAGCAACTGGGGTTAGAATTAAATTGTAAAAAGACTCAGGTTATGGTCGTCACTAGGAAGGAAGAAGTGCCACAGTGTAATATACAAGTAAATGGAAATATTCTTCAACAAGTGAATCGGTACAATTATCTTGGAACAGTCATAACATCTGATGGGAGATGCCTTGAAGAGATTAGAACAAGAATCGCCATGGCGAAAGTAGCCTTTAGCAAGATGAAAAACATTCTGACCAATAAAAAGATGTCAATTGAAACGAGAAAAAGAGTGTTGAGGGGATACATAGAGCCTATTCTTTTGTATGGATGTGAAACTTGGACAATGGGCAGTCAAGCTGAAAAACATCTGATGGCTGCAGAAATGTGGTTTCTGAGGAAAATGCAAAGAATACCATGGACAGACAGAAAAACCAATGACCAAGTACTACAGGAGACAAATGAACATCGTAAACTGATTAGAGAAATTAGACGTAGACAGTCAAAATTTTTTGGACATGTTATGAGAAGAAATGGATTGGAGAACTTGGTGACAACAGACAAGATCGAAGGAAACAGACCAAGAGGCAGACCGAGAGGAAAATACCTGGATGGCTTGGCCACATGGCATGGACTAGACAGGAACACTGAGCTGATCCACGACATTGGTGATCGAGTGAAATGGCGAGTCATGACCGCCCACGCTTTCCGGCATGGCACATGATTGATTAATTGATTGAAGCAAGATAAAGATTTTTAAACATATATGCAGTATGAATGAATGAGTGAAAAGTGTATGCAAGACAGTACGAATGTATTAAAAGAGGATATGGAAATAATAGTGCACTTTTTGCACATATGCCTCATCTTAGTGTTTTGTGCGTATCTCTTACATCACATGTGATTGTTCGGTTTTTATAGATGTAAACATTACGGATATATTACACCTATAAATATATATTCACGAATCACAGCTCGGGAACTCATCTCATAAATTGTGAATATACATTCAGTTGTGAGATGTAGAAACCTATCTGATGACACTTGAAGAAAAAGATTACACAGATTATGAACATACACCCATGTTTGTAATTAACAGACACATTAGAAATGAACCAGTTAAACTAACACCATACGAACATATAACGTGCAAACACTATTATACTAAGAAGGAGAGATTACACTGATACAAGGGACATACGTGATTAATAAGGGGAAACAAATGATGTTACAAAAGAATCACTGCCAACAAGCGGAAGCTAGATAGGAGTAAATCAGTGGACACATATCTTGAACAAACATGTTGAATTAAGATTTTATGGGGGACATGGTATATCCATGATTAGTCTCCTTAATAAGAGACATTTGTTTCGGGACACCCATCCCATACGTGATTAATAAGGGGAAACAAATGATGTTACAAAAGAATCACTGCCAACAAGCGGAAGCTAGATAGGAGTAAATCAGTGGACACATATCTTGAACAAACATGTTGAATTAAGATTTTATGGGGGACATGGTATATCCATGATTAGTCTCCTTAATAAGAGACATTTGTTTCGGGACACCATATTGGGTGTATGAGAGGTTTTGCAATTTAATGGGAAACCATAAATGTAAGTCAATGGTATCTTGGGCCGTTTAACAGTCCCCAGTAGTAAAATGTTTGAGAGTATTAGACTCTTTGCAACATACCAAGAGTGGTAAGCTGACTATACACCAGTAGATGTGTGCTTCAACAGTATATCAGACCTTTACAAATTACAGTTGTACCCAACATAACAGTTACGACTGGCGAATTCCCACAACCCACTAACAAATTAGTTCAGATTAATTATATATGTATATAAGACATTGTGTCACTGATTCGTATAAGGAATTTAGTGACACAAAAACGGGGGAGAAGTGGAGGATGTCAGCGTGTTGGGGAATAGAGACATGACATATACAGGACAATAGAGATATCAGAGACAGGACATAGGCAGGGACATAGAGATATGTCATAGACGGGACAACAAGACCCAACAACAACAACAACAACAACAACAACAACAACAACAACAACAACAACAACAACAACAACAACAACACAACAAAACTTTATTTTGAAAGGGTTAAGAATTTCCAGCTATAACTAGGACAGACACAGGACACAAGGACATGGTGACAGGACTAGGTCCTTGACCGACACTCAACGTTGCACTAAAGGACCTGAGACTAACACGACCGGACAGCAGTACGGCATGACTACTGGTACAGCCCGACTATCCCGGGATACACGGGGTCAGGGATCATGTGGCCAGCAGGCCAAACACCAGAAGGCTTCAGACTAGGACTGGACACGTTAGAGGGAAGACGCAGTATCTGAGCGAGTGTATTGATCGCGGGTGTGAGAGCCAGTTTTGCGAGCGAAGATAGCGAGTACTGAGTGCGGGGTTGTTTTGTGATTACATTGACTGATATAGCTGAGTGTTAATTAGCATCTATGTACATAAGAGTGATGTGATAATTAACTGCCATGTGTGCGGGAAATTGTTGTACAATGCACGCATTCTGTTGATAATGCGGTTAGTGCATAAATAAATAGGATTAACCCACATGCAACGTTTGATCTCTTTGAATGCATGTGAAGAAACCCCTGTAGCGTGTAGAATGACGAATGAAGGGTGCTTTGTGTGAGACGCTGACATATATATAATTCTCAATCTTTTTGGACATAATGCAGTACAATTAATCTTTATTACCCTGTACTTCTCAGTCTGTTATTATGTTTTCTCCCATTGGTTATTTCCTTTTCAAGAAAACAAAAGGATTCATTGTCTTTCTCTTGAGTGACAACATCACGCATAGAGTGCCGAATGAACTATTGAAAACATATTGCCTCATAACGTATACACACTTCTCTTTCTACTTATCTTTATCAAGTGCTATCTTCTTCGTGGAAAGGGGGGGGGGGGGGGTGCTGAACAAACGAACGAACAGACTTTATTTTCGAAGGGTAACAAATTGGGCACGCAGGCCCGTCTTACATTCGGCCCTTCCAATCACTCATCTTTCGTTCATCAGTGCATAGTGCATTCACATAGGAAACAAACATTGTCAAATGAATGTTGTAAGCATAAACAATGCATGTTACCATGTTATGAGAGAAATCCCCCCACCCATCTATCCATCCACGTGTCCCCCACATACACACATCCACCACCCAACCACACACATACCCACAGGCACATACACGACCCCATCTACGCATCCCCCAAACAACACATCCCAAACACACCCCCACATACATCATCTCCCTACCCACACACATCCCCAACCCACCCACACACCCAGGCACACATGCATGCAACCACCCATTAATGCCCACCCACACGCACACATCTTCCACCCATCCCATAACCTACCAACACTCACCCACCCACATATTCTCCACAACCCACACACATACCCCCAAACACTCAGCCAAACACACATCCCCCAACCACATTTCCAACACCCA
Organism: Cepaea nemoralis; assembly: GCA_014155875.1. Classification (NCBI taxonomy): domain Eukaryota; kingdom Metazoa; phylum Mollusca; class Gastropoda; order Stylommatophora; family Helicidae; genus Cepaea; species Cepaea nemoralis. The sequence goes on from JACEFZ010019422.1 coordinate 17,826, forward strand.
CACACACACATATTTCCGCTAACCCACATATTCTGCACTTACCCACACACAAAACCCGAACCCACCCACACATCCCCCACTTGCACACATATCACCCACCACACAATCTCCCCCACCCACACATCCCGCACCCACACATCTCCTCCCACCTCCAACCTACACACACTCACCCTCCCACACATCCTCCACCCACCCACTCGCCAACCATCCCACCCCGTTCTCCAAACCCTAATCACACATCCCTTAACTACACATCTCACCACCCACACACACACACACACACACACACACACACATCTCCCCACCCATACACACATCCTCACCCATCAACACATTCCTCATCCAAAGGAAGGCCAAAGAGAAGATGGGTGCATGATATGGCGGATGATCTCCAGATGGGTGTATCGGATGCGGGACATATTGCTTATGATCGAGAGGTTTTCCTGAAGGTTGTTATGGGAGCGATGTTCTGCAAAGGACATGCTACTGACTGAATGAATGAGTCAACAGATCAACATCACAGCACAGGGGTGCTGAGTGGTCTCGAGATATGGTGTCCGCCTCGAGTGCTGGAGGTCCCGGGTTCAAGCCTCGTGAGGGCCGGGATATTTTATTTCTGGTGGACCTCTAGTAACAAAATTTCCCCTCGTAAAATACGTAAAATAATCCCTTGGCAGTTGGAAATCGAAAAAGAGTAAACTTCTACCGGGCAAAATTTCGAGTTAGAAATCTACCCAAAGTATTTCAGGATCCTTGCCGGTGCTACGGAGTTCGTGCACTGAGCTGAGATTCTCTGGACTCAGGCTTGAATAGGAGTAGAACGGAGCACTTATCGGTTACACCCCTGTGCTGTGATGTTGATCTGTCGACTCATTCATTCATTCAGTAGCATGTCCTTTGCAGAACATCGCTCCCATAACAACCTTCCGGAAACCCTCTCGATCAAAAGCAAGATGTCCCGCGCCTGATACACCCATCTGGAGATCATCCGCCACATCCTGCACCCATCTTCTCTTTGGCCTTCCTCTTCCTCTTTTCCCAGGCATATACCCCTCCATTATTGTTCTCTCCAAACTTTCGTGACGTTTCCAGTTACCAAAATATTTCAATTTTCTTTGTTTTATCGTCTTTAATAGCCAACTTTCTTCAGTATTCAGCTCTTGAAGTATGGATGCATTTGTTCTTTTATTTACTCAACATATTCTTAGAACTCGTCTATAACATTTATATTCAAAGGCATGTATGCGCTGTTCAGCTTGTTTAGTAAGTGTCCAAGTCTCACAGGCGTATGTTGCAATGGGAAAGATGTATGCTCTTAAATATCTAATTTGTGTAGTTCTGTCTGTCCCATTCTACAATTTGTCAGTCAGGTCTTAGTCAGATATGACTGAGCTACCGTATAACAGTAGACCGTACTACCTGGTTTCTGTTAGCGCCGAACGTTGGGTGGCGCTTACCAAACCTGACACCCCACATTGTGCCAACGGCTTCGGGCGGAAGAGCGCAATTGGGAGGGTACAAGCCTTACCCTGGTGCGAGGAAATGCAAGCTAAAGACAAAATGTCATGGCAGGGCAGACCAGGCCCTAAGCCTTGGTTGGCGGCTGGTCTAGGATCGAAGCTCCGACAGGCGGACAGTTAGAGCATTGCTTTGCTGATCCGGCAGCTTCTGCAGCTTGTCTTGTTCCAGATGTAGGGGTGTTACCTTTCCTCTGGAGTGAACTAGGCAGACCGAGAGAGGGATCATGCTGCATGGGCAACACATGATCTCTATATTTTAGCCCAGGCTTTGTGCTATGGAGAGGCAATAACTCCATCCCTGGTCTTAACTGGTCTCGGAATCAAAGCGAGAGGCAACTGTTACGGGTTATAAGTCCTTGTCAGTTGGCGTAGACATGGGGCGCCACGCGTTGCCTCTGACGGTGGGAGACACCTACAGGTGTCACTGATCAGCTACCGCCCGCCTCAAGCTGGGCAGCCCCCGGCCAATTGGGTGCTGATCCGCCACAGCCTGCCTGCTTCAATGGGTGCTTGGGGCTAGGACAAAATCTGAATCGCAGGCTGTAAAACCAATGCACCAGGCACAAACAAAAATAAAAATAGAAACCTCAAGCTACGGCTTGCAACCTGGAACGTGAGAACCATGTGTCCAGGATTTTCCACTGACTTGACCAATATTGACGATGTGAGAAAAACGGCTGTGATTGATGCCGAACTCAATCGTCTTAACATTGATATTGCTGGCCTGCAGGAGACTCGCCTCGCTGAGGAAGGGTCACTCAGGGAAAACAATTACACCTTTTTCTGGAAGGGTAGAGGGCAGGCAGAAAAAAGGCAACACGGTGTGGGCTTTGCAGTGAAGAATTCGCTACTGGGAATGATTGAAATTCCAGCAGGAGGAAATGAAAGACTATTATCCCTGCGCTTGGCAACCTCTTGTGGGTTTGCCACCATTATTACTGCATATGCACCGACACTCGATTCCTCTGATGATGTGAAGGATTCGTTCTATGAGGAGTTAGACTCCGTGATCAAGGCAGTTCCAAAATCTGACTACATTTATATGCTCGGTGATTTCAATGCTCGTGTGGGCAAGGACTCGAGTTCATGGCCAGTGTGCCTTGGAAAATACAACATCGGTCGCATGAATGAAAATGGGCAAAGGCTGCTGGAGCATTGCACCAGTAATGACCTATGTATTACAAACTCCTTTTTTAAAACAAAAGAGATGCATAAGGTCACATGGAGACATCCAAGATCCGGCCATTGGCACCAGCTGGACTTCATCATCACACGGAGACAACATCTGAACCATATATCATTGACTCGAAGTTACCACAGTGCTGACTGTGATACGGATCATTCTTTGGTTGTTGCAAGAGTTAGAGTGAGACCAAAGAGAATATACACAGCTAAACACAAATCTAGCCCCAGGATTAATATTATTAACACTCACGATCCTGAAAAGCGCTTTCAGTTTCAACAGCAACTTGAAGACGCTTTCACTGATACACCAGAAAATTGTACAGTAAATGAAAAGTGGGGTCAAATTAAGGAAACTCTTTATAAAACTGCCGTAGGGGTTTACGGCACTGTGGATCATAAGAGGCAGGACTGGTTTGCGGCAAACAGCGAGACTCTGCAGCCCTTGATTGATAAGAAGAAGAAAGCTCTCTTAAGAAACAAGGAAAGACCAACGCGTAACACTCTGAGTGAGCTAAGGCAAGCTAGGAAGGATGTGCAAAAGGCTGCCAGGCAGTGTGCAAATGATTATTGGATCAAGTTATGTGAGTCCATTCAAATTGCAAGTGATAAGGGAAACATAAGAAGCATGTATGAAGGAATAAAGAAAGCCTGTGGTCCAGTGATCAAGAGAAGTGCACCATTGAAAACCTTGACTGGAGAAATCATCACTGATAAGAAACAGCAGATGGACAGATGGGTAGAGCACTATTTGGAGCTTTACTCAAGTGAGACCAAACTAGCGGATGATGCCCTCAACGCCATAGAGGCTCTACCAACTCTTGACCACCTGGACACACTTCCCACCATAACAGAAGTTAAGTGTGCTATAAATGAACTTGCATCTGGCAAGGCTCCAGGTAAGGATGGGATTCCAATAGAGGTTATCAGGAGTGGGCAAGACACACTCACTCTACAGATCCACCAGCTAATAGAGCTATGCTGGCGTGAAGGACAAGTCCCACAGGATTTCAAAGATTCAAGCATCATAACACTGTACAAGAACAAGGGCGATCGGAGCGACTGCAACAACTATAGGGGTATCTCACTTCTGTGTATTGTTGGAAAAGTATTTGCCAGAATTGTTCTGCGCAGACTTCAAGTCCTAGGAGATCAAGTCTACCCCGAATCACAGTATGGCTTTCGACAGAACCGGTCTACCACTGATATGATATTCTCATTGCGACAAATGCAAGAAAAATGCCGTGAACAGAATCAACCACTGTTTATTGCTTTCATCGACCTCACAAAGGCATTTGATTTGGTCAGTCGTGAGGGTCTGTTCAAGGCACTAAAGAAGATTGGCTGCCCACCAACTCTTCTGTCCATTGTGGAATCATTCCACACAGGCATGAAGGGTATAATCAAGTTTGATGGTGCAACTTCTGAAGAATTTGAAATCAAGAGTGGAGTTAAGCAAGGTTGTGTACTAGCTCCCACCCTCTTTGGAATATACTTTTCACTTCTACTGAAATATGCCTTTCGTGATCAGGATGGTGGTATATACATTCACTCACGCTCAGATGGTGGCCTTTACAATGCTCAGAGATTGAAGGCTAAGACCAAAATTAGGAGGGTACTGATCAGAGAGTTGCTTTTTGCAGATGATGCTGCAGTTACGACCCACTCTGAGGCAGAATTGCAATGTCTACTATCTGCATTCTCCAATGCTTGTTCTGAATTTGGTTTAACAATTAGCAAAAAGAAGACACAGATTATGTCACAAGGTGCACATGGGGTACCATCAATCTTTATTGACGACGCCGAACTAGAGATAGTAGACCATTTTACATATCTAGGATCAGTGGTAAATAGCAAATTATCCCTAGATCAGGAAATCAACATCCGGATTGGTAAGGCAGCAACAACAATGAACAGGTTAAGAAAAAGAGTCTGGGAGAACAGGAAGCTTACTGCCAAAACAAAAGTCCTTGTCTATCAAGCCTGTGTCCTTAGTACTCTTCTCTATGGCAGTGAAACCTGGACAACTTACTCACACCAAGAGAAAAATTTAAACAGCTTTCATATGCGGTGTCTGCGAAGAATTCTTGGTATTAAGTGGCAAGACAAAATCACAAATACTGAAGTATTGGAAAGATCAGGTTGTGTGACAGTTTATTCCATGCTCAGTCTTCGTAGACTTAGATGGATAGGACATCTTAGGAGGATGGATGATGGTAGAATACCAAAGGATATCTTTTTTGGTGAATTACAGATGGGTAAGAGATCTCAGGGTCGGCCTCTACTACGATACAAAGATGTGTGTAAGCGGGACATGATTGATACAGGCATTGATAATGCACATTGGGAGCAAGTCGCCGCTGAACGTGTTGCATGGAGGGCAAACATCAGAAATGGAATGAAGACAAAGGAGAAAATTATTGCAGATAAGTCACACACCGAGCGTTTGAGACGTAAGATGGTGCATGATGGTGGAAATGACCACGTGTTCACATGCACCCACTGTGAACGGACATTTGCAGCGCAAATTGGCCTTATCAGTCACACTCGCTACCGCCATAGGTAAAAGTTATTATGCCTTTTTAAAGCACAAACTATCGTCTGTCAAGACGGCAAGGTGCCAATGTATGTATGTATGTATGTATTCTACAATTTATTCAGTTGTTTTAGTCTTTGAAGAGCAATTGATAGTCGTCGTTTAATTTCTTTCATTGTGTCACCGTTGATGATAATCAATGACCCAAATATTCAAAACCTTCCACCACCTCCAATATTTCCTCATTAACATATATTTCTTTCTCCATAGTAGTTTTATCTGTATGCATTATCTTTGTTTTTGCTATGTTAAGATATAAGTTTTGATTATCACTATTCAATTGGGTTGAGGCTAGTAGGTTTTCTATACCAGTCTGTGTTGTGGATAGCAATACTGTATCATCACCATACCGAATCTCTGGTATGTCATGACCACGGATATTTAGAGCATCACACAGCTCCCTATTTATATCATCTCTTACATTTCTCATTATATTTTCGGCGTACATGTTAAATAAATAGGGGGACAGCACACACCCCTGACGGACTCCTTGCTTGATGTCAAACCAATCTGATTGCTCGCCATCTATTCTAACCGCTGCTTGTTGGTTTAGGCAGAGCATTCTTATGAGTTGTATTACATGTGGTGGAAAGCCCATATTCCTCATGATTTCCCAAAGTTTCTGATGTTGTACATAGTCAAATGCCTGTGAATAATCCACAAAACATGAGAATAGGTTTACATTAAATTCACTGCACTTCTCTATTATTAAACGCATATTGAGAACGTGATCTCTTGATCCTCTTCCTTGTCTAAATCCAGCTTGAACCACGTTAATTTCTTCTTCAATTTTGTTACGAAGTCTTCCCATTATGATTTTTAGTAGAATTTTACTTTCATGACTGATCGGGCAACAGTTCTATAGTTAGTGCATAATTTCAGGTTGTCTTTTTTTTTGGTATTGCAATGAAGATAGTTTTCTTCCAATCTTTTGGGCACATACCATATTTCTATATCTTTTTACATAATGCGTGATAGATTTGTATGCTTTCTTCTCCTCCCGCTTTAATTAGCTCAGCTGGTCATGACCACGGGTATTTAAGGCATCATATAGCTCCCTATTTATATCATCTCTTACATCCAGGTGATTTACCATTCTTCAGGTTCTTTATTGCCCAAGCGATTTCATCTACTGAGGGTTCAGGTTCTGCCTCTGCTGTCGTTGGCTCATGTTTCTCGTTCATATCCTCACTGTCACTCATATCATACATTCCACTGCAGTACTCCTGCCATCTTTCTAGAATTTGTCTAGATTCTGTTAAGGTATTTTCCATCTTGTCATAGATAATATTCAGTTGAGGTCGAACATTTCTTGTCAATAACTTCATTTCTTTAAACATTTCGTAATCTCTTCCTGTCTTTTGATATTGCTCTATTCTGGTACAACAATCTTGTATATATTGAGTTTTCAAAACAATGTTTTCCCGTGATGAATTTGAATAACGAAGACACAAACAATAGATTGCACGATTTATTGCCTGACATATTTTCGAAATTTTAAAGCCAGTACGACAGTCCTTCGATCCAAGAACACTCAGAGATACGTTCGAATTGGTGGAATTATTGGATACTATGGACATAAATAACAAACACATGGCATGCATGGATATTGCCTCGTTATTCACCAACGTTCCATTAGATGAGACCGTGAATATTGTCTAAGTAATCCTTTATTACTTTAGTGTCGTCCCTGGAGTGAGGGGAATCAACACCCACAATTTTTAACCCAATATTATTGTCCTAGAGAAACCACCAGAATCCGTCCACAAAACTCCCTCAGTCTGTAGACACCTCTTTCTTACTCTCACTCACCCCTGGATCATGCCCCCTCTCATTCTTCCCCAACACAACATACTCAACAACTCTAGCTTTAACAAATAAATACAACAATTAATTTATTAAAACAAAGAGTATGTGTGTGAGAGGTGTGTGTGTGTGTGTGATTTGTAGAATGTGTGTCGAATATTCTAATGTGTATGTAGAATCAGACCAGTGAATCAGGAGCAAAGTCTGTTACATCACTGTGCTGAGCACACAACAGCACCATGTATTCCGGACAGTGAACCTCACCCAGAAGATGTTTCTCCGTCCACGTGACGACTTTCTCCGATAACGCTCGAACAAACAGGATGCTGGTCATCAGTTAGACACTGTTCGATCTTGGTCTTCACTCTAACAAACACGGTGAAGTTACTCTGTTTAATAATGTTTGTTGAACAGAGAATCTTTCAATTAACTGAAATGTCACTTGGGAAAATCTACTGTTCACAAGTCTCTGATTATAAGATTTTCCCCCTCTTTAACAAACAACCTATTAATGTTTCTAGGTAGATGTGTGTGTGTATATATATATATATATATATATATATATATATATATATATATATATATATATATATATATATATATATATATATATATATATATATATATATATATTCCTTGGTATATGAGTTATGAATCTTCGGTGATGAAGCTTATCACTCAGTAAACACAACACTTATGTTCATCAAGTCCGGCTCAGCAGAAGCCAGGTTTCTGCAGACCAACTAGGTTCTGAGCCCCGTGTAAAAGCCTCTCAGTAACCTCTGTCTTCATTCCGTGAGCCATCATTGTATAAAACTTTGAAACTGCTTCTTCGTAATAAATCATCGCACACTCAAGTGGAACCTGTTGAGTAGAGAACATCATGGTGAGAGCAACTCAATCCTGACCGTAATTAGGTGAGTGTAGGCCAATAGCAGCACTCAGATCTATAACAGAGATCCGATCTCTGTCATACGGCCAAATAGCTCATCACATTGGTCTTAGACATGGCAACACCAGGAAAGAATAAAGGAACGGGTAGAAACCCAGCAGATGCCCTACTGGAAGATCCTACCTTTTCACATTCCCTTCCTCCCTCCCAACCATCCTCAATCTCTCTAATTATTATCCCACTACATTGTCCTCAACTCCCTGAGTAAAATGATATATCACACAAGCTAGTTAAAGCCATACAATAGGACACTAGTGCCGACGCTCCTATAATACTTTCTAGCACCGCACTTATAGAACATTCTATCACCGCACCTATAATACATTCTATCACCGCACAGTACTGTACTCTATTCCTAATCATACTCTAAGTTAGATATGATTAATAGAATACCATATGCCTATTCCGGTTGATGATTGAGACTATGCAATCACAGACTGGATCTATGTCCGCCGATACATTATCAACACTTTGACACTATAGTCTCTTTCAATTAACACAACTCGGAATACTGCGCCGATCTTTAACACTTCAGAATTTTTGGTCGACTCCTCCAACTTGTTTACCTCAACTGGTTTTATATCGGGGCTTGAGTGACGTCACCAAATTGTCTAGACGCAGAGGCGTCGAGAAGTTGTTTTTCTCTTTATTTTTCCCAACTCAATGTGAACATCTGGCTGGTGTCCCCTTTCATCTGGGAAATTGTCTCCTGTCTGTGATCTAGAGAACCTTCTCCACATCACAAGACTCCATCCGACGTCTGGCCAGACATCTATCACTTCAAAGGCTGACTCCCGCCTTGTAGACGGATGGCGCCATTGTACGTTTCTCGAACAACCCACAACATACAGAAATGCCGACCGTGTGCAGACAGTTTTTCGCGACGTATTTTGTTCCTCAGTCCCCTGCTCATCGAAGGATTGCCTGTTTTTGCAGACGAATGTCGGGTCTTGTTTGTCATCGATCGAAACTATCAAGTTTTTCCGCGACAAATATAATAAGCGAACGCATTAGAGACAAACAACTAACACTAGGCATACCATCAGCTATTCTAGAGAGGCTATTAAAATTATGCACTGCCAACATACAATTCAACTTTCTAAAGTCATATCGCCAAATTGACGGAGTGGCCATGGGGGAGCCCACTTGGACCTATTCTAGCGGACATCTTAATGGCACACTTAGAAGAAAAGAGATCCTCAGAAATCAATAACTTGGCCTTTTACCGTCGTTACGTGGACGATATACTAATTATCACCACAGACGAGCTATAAGCAACGTCGTTCCAGGCCACAATGAACGAGACACATATAAACATCTCTTTATCTATGGAACACGAACACAACGAAGCGTTGCCGTTTCTAGATATCCTAATAAGACGTAGAGCAGACGGCACAATTCAAAGATCGGTGTACCGCAAAGAAACATGCAGACTGGCACAATCAAATTAAACGAG
>JACEFZ010019423.1:0-26416 GCA_014155875.1 Cepaea nemoralis
TTTGGCCCTGTCATCTGGCGCATGTGTTCATGTCTCTCGACATATCTCAGTCTTTTGTGTTCTGGATCAACTCTGGTGATGTTATTCATCCATGCCACCTCTCAGTACATTTAGCATCATTTCTCTTGGTCTGCCTCTGCCTCTCTTCCCCGTGATCTTTTAAGTTGTCACGATGTTCTCTAATGCCTCTCTTCTCAACACATGTCCAAAGAAAACTGTTTGTCTCTTTCTTATTGTTGTATATAGTGTTCTAGTTCCTTTAGCCTCTTTCAGGCAATCGGTGTTAGTTATTCTGGCAGTCCAAGGAATTCGCAACATTCGTCTCAAGTTGCAAGTTCTTCCTAATTTGTTGATACATTGAGTATTCTTCTCAGGTATCTCATTTATGTTGTTGTGATTTTTCTTTTCTCTTTTTCTGTCATTGTCCAGGTTTGGCATTGGTAGCGTAGACTTGGTAGGAAGATTGTGTTGTAGAGTGTTTTCTTATTACTATTGACACATGTTTGTTCTTTAGTATTGGTGCCATTTGTCCAATGAGTTGGTTTCCCTTATTGCATCTATTTTCGATCTCTTCTTCTGATTTACCATTTGATGATATTATACTTTCTAAGTACTTGAAGTCCTTTACTTGTTTTATGGGGTGTTCTTTTAGATGAATCTCTGTTGTCTTTTCTTCTTTGGTTATAGTCATGACCTCTGTTTGACTGGTGCTAATTTTCATGTTATGTTCCATACACACTTCGTTAGACTATTAATGTGATCTTGAAATTTTGCTTCTGATTTTGCTATTAGTGCTTAATCGGCCGCAAATAGCAGTTCTTTAATGGTGTAATTTGCCGTTGGTTCTTCTTCTGTGTTCTGTTTATCATGTGGTGTTCTTATGGACTCTGTTTGGCTGGTTTCTTTACGTATGCTGTCTATATATGTAATGAATAAGAGAGGGGACAGTACACAACCTTGTCGTACTCCTGATCTTATGGTTAAGTGTTCTGAGTGCCCTCCATTTATTCTCACTACGCATTCACTGTTGTTGTATAAGCCTCTTCATAAGTTTGTTAGATGTGTACTCACTTCATATCGTTTAAGGATTTCCCACAGCTTGTTTCTATCTACTCTATCAAACGCCTTTTCTTAGTCGACAAAGGCTAAATAGAGTGTTTCATTAATTTCAATTGATTGTTCTATAAGTTGTCTGAAAGCAAAAATGGCATCTGTGCATCCTTTGTTTTTTGTTTTTTTCTTTTCTAAATCCAAGTTTTGTTTCGTTTAGCTGGCTTTCTATTGTAGTTCGTAATCTTTTCTCAAGACTTTTGCCAAATATTTTCCCAGTATGACTCCTTTGTATTGCCTTTGTTTTACTAAATTTGAATAATTATGGCGTTTTCCCAGTATCCTGGTGTCTATTGTTCTACCCAAATAGTCTATGTAGCCATGTTGTTCCTACTTTTCTTCTGCTTTAATTAGTTCATTTGGTATTTCGTCTTGCCCCTGTGATGTGTGTTACTTGCCAACCTGGAGGAATCAAAGCAGACTTAGTCTCCGATTCAACACAGTATATAGACTGTGAACTGTAAGACATGCACGAGTTTTCACGCAACAAAAATAAATACCAAACATTGAAATGAAGCAAACATAAGGTTGTACAAATGTAAACACGTGAAGGTCCATTTTACACGGCTTTAGGAGCACTGGGCACACGGTGCTGGGCCCATCAACCCACCGGCAGGAGGTATGTGATGTGGTCAGTATCACACAGGCTGCCTTTCCTTCCCAAGTCATTTCTTGGTACCCATTTTAGGTTGGGTCAACCTGAGAAGCCAGGTTAATTTAAAAAAAAAAGATGCAAATGAATACTAAGGATAAATAGCACATGAGATGTGTCTATAAAGTAGTAAGGCTGAGGCTGTTCCATTTTATTACTTTAATAACTGAACTTCCAATCCACACGTTCGCCATCAAAATAATTATCCAGGGCAGCCACACACTGCAAGAGAACACATGAGATGTGTCCGTAAAATAATGAGGCTGAAGTAGTAATATTATATTCAATTAATAACAGAGCTACTGATTTATATGTTCCATTTAAAAATAATTCGCTTGGGGAGCCACAATCTTCAAAAGGTGGTACTACCTGCTTCTGTTAACGCCGAATGGTGGGCATGGCGGTGCTAAACAAACCCACAAACTTGCATTGTGCCAACAGCTTCAGGCGTATGAGTGCACTTGGGAGGATACAAGTCTTACCCTAGTACGAAGAAACGTAACCTAAAGACTAAATGTCATGGCAGGGCACACCATACATTAAACCTTGTCGGCAACTGGTCTAAAATGGAAGCTACGACAGGTGGTCAGTTAGAGCATTGTTTTACTGTTCCGGCAGCTTCTGCAGCTTGTCTTGTTCCAGATGTATTGGTATCACCTTTCCTCTGGAGTGACATAGGCAGACCTAGAGAGAGATAAAGCTGCATGAGCAACACATGGTCTCTAAATTCATCCCAGGCTTTGTGCTATAGAGAGGTATAACTCCATATGAGAAACTATCGCCTGTCAAGACGGCAAGGTGCCAGTCACCCGACCTAACCATCAACTGAACCTGTTATGAACATTCCCTAGATCTTGCAAGTCCCAATATTTATCATAACCACCCACTCATTATCATCCCGATTCTGTATCGATAAGTAGGAATTGTCAGGACAATTACCACCATTAAACTTCGACTTCTGACGGACTCTGCAGCCCAGAGATAATCGAATAGGCCATTGCACATGTTAAGCGTCACAATTTGAAAACCTACGTGTAAAACATATTATTTATGGCATGTGAGTTCCTCGTATACACACATTAGGATACTCAGTGGTGCTAAGGACTTCATGTTCTGTGCTGAGTTAACTAAGGGAGGGGGAGGGGTCAATATAAGGAAACAATTGAGAAGATTAAAGTGATCCGCTAAAAAGCGTGGTACTCCAGTGGATAGGGGGGAATGCTGATAGTGTCATGAGCTTAGGAACCGGAGTTCCAAGCTTGACTTCGTCGTCCGCTACATTGAGGGGAGGCCTGGCCGCCTATTCTTCTGTACATTCAGGCCTACAACATATTATGATTCTAACATAACGCAGACCCATAACAGATTCCATCTTCGTGACAAGTCGGGACAAGTCGGAGCAAGCGATCGGATAACTGAGCCTGTGCCTTCGTTTTCTCCTGGCTATCATTATCGTCATCAAGTGTTAAGGTCAGGTTAAACTCCTACACTGGTGAGTTGGACTAAAATGTTGACTTCTCGTCCTTGACTTGAGGGCATAAATTACAAGTACCTCAGAAGTCGGAGTGGGTCAGCCTGATGACGAGGGACACTGGTAATAGGAAAAGCTAATTCACAAGCCAAAATCAGTCCAGTGCACTCCCCAGTAGTGGAAACTACATCTATAAAATCATATCACTGTGACGTTGAGGGTTTTAATTTCTTATTTGCAATTGTCCAGGATTCACAGCAGTGTCTTCTGGTTAACTTAATTGCATGCTCTTTACAGGACGTTGCATTCAATCATGGCATTTATTGACTGTTTCTTATTTTCTTGGAAATTTTACGTTCAGTAGTTTGGCCTTGATTTTTGAAAGATATCACTCATATCAAGAAAATCAACGCATAGAGATTTGCTCCGAAATTGTCTCCGCCATATTTCCGACCCTCGACTCTGTAATTTATGGAATTGTGAAAATTATTTCAGTAACTTGTACACTATATACATTTCAATAGTCCCTTTAACCAAATATAAATGTCAATGTGGTTTTGAAAATAATGATATTAATTAACCCTTAATCACTAATAACTGAAGCAAATCATATGCTGTTCTTTATGAGTTAACTGTGTGTGCATTGATATTTGATACTGAGGTCTGAACTTTCTGTCAGCAGGACGCTATAACTTCATGCATTCATTCAGTAGCATGTCTTTTGCAGAACATCGCTCAGAAGCAAGATGTCTTGCGTCCGATACACCCATCTGCTATCACTTCAGTGGTAATTAAACACGTACCTGTTTGTCAAATGCCCCCTTATAATGCAATGTGGTGAATGGATTTGTTTGGTGAGCATAAAAGATGTTAGTTAGTTAGTTGACAGATCATCCTCATTGCACATCGAACCATTCAGTCCATAAGTGCTCGGATCCCATCCTCAGCATATTCCGCAGCTTTAGCGGCTCACGACACCAGTTCTGTATTGGTTTATTACTCCTCTTTGGCTTCCTGCGTAGTGTTCTTATTTGGCCACACCTCTTTTAACTTGCTGTTCTCGCAGCCTGACCATGGTTGTAGATTCTCAGTCTTGGTTCTCGTAAACGACTTACTTCTCTTAGAGCATTCAGAATGTCTGCCTGGTCCATGGCTCGTCCGCCTTCCACAGTAGCCCTACCTGCAAGCTTATCAGCCTGCTTATTCCCTTGTACGCCCGCATGCCCTGGCACGAAGATGAAACTAGTCTTTGCCAGCCGAGACCGCTCCAAAGACAGCAGCCACTCTCTTCGGACCCACCCCATCTCTATCCTCTTGAGCATACTCATTGAGTCACTAAGGACACACGTCCGATTGAATGTCTGTGTCTCGAGCCATGTCATTGCTTTACTTACTGCCATGACTTCCATAGTCAGGCTGGACGTTGTCAAAGCAAACACGCCTGACTCTCCCTTCACAGTTTTCCCTCAGGTCTGAACCATAAAGACCCATGAACTTTTCACTCTTCGGACCACCGACCCATCCGTGTAAATGACAGCATCATCCTCTAAAGAATGCTAGAAGATCAGAGCCTGTACTTCCGCCTCCTCAGCAGCTGGATTGTCTTGTCTGCATTTCCTGTCTAGTTGGATGCAAACTGAAAAGGATGTACAGAACTATGTTGGCACGTGTACCCACTCCTCGCCAGGTTCTAAGTCCCCAAGTGAACACACCTGCTGAATAATGTCTTTGGCTTGACCCATCTACGACTTTCCTCTATTTAACCTGCTGTCCTTTACCTTCTTAATCTCGCTATGCAGTGGATGTTGTGTGTTTGCGTTGACTCTGAGATAGGCACGTGCTTGGCCAGTTTATACTCTGTCCCTCATGATTGGAAATTCAAGAAGGTAGTGCATCGCCTTGCATGTTGTATCTCTTGTACATCCAAGAATGACGCGCATGGCTTCGTTCTGTATCCTTTCCATCTTATCTATCTGCTTTTGGCTGAGAGTCAGGATCGCCATCGCATACCCCAGAACAGAAAGGATCAGCCCCTCGTAAAGATGACAAAGATGGCGCTGCTCACAGTTTTTCGCCGCCATCAGCCGCATCGCCGCCAAACCCCACTTTGCCTTTGTTATCACCTGGTCTACGTGCTCAATATAAGCTAGGATTCGATCAAATCGTATACCTAGGTAATTCATTCCCTGCGTTCTTTCCACCGTCTCTGAACCCAGATTTACAGTTGGCGTTGGGGTGTTGACAATATGGTTATTTAATGAGAACCATGTCACTGTTGCCTTTGTTGGGTTGACCATTGCTCCAGCTTCAACACACCAATTGCCTATGCGATTGAGTTCGGTTTGTAGTTCTACAGCAACCTGACTCTATATCCTTACCCTGACGATACACTAAAACATCATCGGCATATGACAATGTCCTGCCAGGTCCAGTGATCTGCTCACTGGTGATTCTCACTGTGTAGGCGTTGAACAGTACCGGAGATAATGGTGATCCCTGTGGTAGGCCAGGATATATTGTTGTTGGTTCCGATGTCCAGCTGCCACATCTAAAAACTACTTTCCTTTGGAAGAGGGCTGCAGCGATCAAACTAAGGAGGAATTGACTTACTTTGAGTTCAAGAAGCTGAAGCATTAAAACATCCAATGGCACTCTGTTGTACGCGTCTTCAAGATCAGTTGCTGCAGCAAAGGTTTCAATGCCTGAGTGGAAACCTTCATATACATCATGGGAAAAAACTGCTGCATTGGTCCAGGTTTCTCTTTTTGGACGGTACCCACCCAGGGTAGGTGGGAAAACACCTTGTCTCTCTAGCTGGCTTGATATTTTCCTTGCAATTACTTTCTCCAGCAGCTTGCCTATTGTATTCTGCATGGTTATAATTCCATATCCATGAATTTTTTTTGTAGTCTTTGACAGGCTTCGGCAAGGGAATTAGATAGCTGTGTAACCACTCCTCCTTGATGCTAGCACTCCCTATACTGTTGTTGTACATGTCTGCTAGTTTCTCTAGCTCGTTGTCGGTACACCTATTGATGTCGTCGTATCTTACGCCATCAGGCCCTGGAGCTAAACAACTAAAGCATCTATAGACAATGCTTATCACAAATCAGTTTTACATTTGTGTAAGTTTTCCTAACCCTTTTGTGAAGATGTATGCATAATTTGATGGCGTTAAGTTTAGTTTAGTTTAGTCGATGGATCAACATCACGGCACACGGGTGTAACCCATAAGTGCTCCGTTCTCCTCCTAACTCAAACCTGAGTCCGGAGAAACTCAGCTCAGTGCACGAACTCCGTAGCATCGGCGAGGATCCTGAAATACTTTGGGTAGATTTTTAACTAGAAATTTTTCACGAGCAGCGCCGTTAGGCTACTCCTTTTTTTCGATTTCCAACTGCCAAGGGATTTTTCACGTGCGCAACAATACACATGGGCGTCCGATCTCACTACCCAGAGACCAGGGGACATTTTATTACTAGAAGTTCACGTGAAATAAATCCCGGACCTCACCCGTAAGTAGTTCTTGAAAGTTCTTCTTGTATCCGGGACCTCCAGCACTCGAGGCGAACACCATACCTCGAGACCACGCAGCCCCCTAATTTGAGATGTTTTCTATTCGTCATCGATTGATTGATTGATTGATTTAGGAACCGACATCACAGCATTCGGGACATTCCCATAAGCGCTCCGTCCCCTTCCTCAGCAGCCAGCGAAGAGTTCCAACACTAATAGTTCCAGTAGCAATCTGATTATATGTCCGTCTCGCCTTTCCACTGAGCGTCGAGCGTCGGCCAGATCCCCTCGTCACACCTCGCTGTCTAATTCTTACCAGACTATGGTGATCCATTTGCTCCTCCGAGGTGTACACGTGCTCCCACAAGGCCGCAACCACGTCTGCCTTGTCATGCATCAATACTCCACCAAGTTTTGCCGAGCCAGCCAATCTGTCCGCCTGTTCATTCCCCAGCACACCGGCATGCCCAGGAGAAAAGATCCAGGTGATGCTTGCTACCCGTGACCTCCGAAGCGAAGCAAGCCACTCTGCACGAAGCCTTCCTGTTCTCACCCTTCTCAGCATGCTTTCTGAGGCAGTTAAAATCACAATGTGTGTATGTATCGTGTTTTCTATCCAGCGGAAAGCTGCACTGACCGCCTCCACCTCCATTCTTAAGCTAGATGTAGTGTCATCATACGCCAGGCTCTCCTGCACCAAACGCCGACCATTAGCTTTTGCCAAGAACCCCCAGGCACTTCTCCTACCTCTCACCACCGACCCATCCGTGTAGATAATCACATCACCCGGGCGAGAATTTTCCTGAATTAGTTGCTGAATTTCCACTTCCGTGGCCCCTGCTGGCCACTCCCTGCATTCCCGGCTCAATGTGATTATAACTCTACACAGGTCTGACTGCACGGCTGGCACTCTGACCCACTCCTCTTCTCGCCTGATGTTCTCCAAGGGGCACACCTGTCTGATCGCATCCTCCGCCTGAGCCATCCATGATTTCCCTCTTATCAGTCTCTGACCCTTAACCACGTCCAGCGCCTCATGCAACGGGTGATCTGTGTCTGCAGCCACTCTGAGGTATGCCTTCGCTTGCATCACCTTGTGCCTACCAGCAACAGTGGGCAGACCAAGGATGTAACGCATACACACTACCGGAGTGTCTCTGGTGCATCCCAGAATGACCCGCATAGCTTCATTCTGTATGCGCTCTAATTTCACCAGCTGACTCTTTGAGACAGTGAGCAGTCCTAGTCCATAATCAATCACTGAGAGGATCAAGTGCTGGTATAGTGTGAAGAGCATTCTCTGCTCTGTGTCCATTGCAGCCATAGTTGTAAGTGCACTGAGTCCCTTTTGAGATCTTGTCACAACCGTCTCCACATGGTCCTTGAAGGACAGACTCCTGTCAAATGTGATTCCCAGATACTTCAGTTTGTTCTCTCTGTTGACGCTTCTACCATCTATCGTCAGGCTTTGGGCATCATCTCTCACAATCCTGTTGTCCAGAGAGCACCACAACACCGCCGCCTTTTCCGGGTTGATATTCATCATCGAAAGAGCAGTCAATGTTCCATCCTTTTAATGGTTTAGTATTACTATTAAATTCAGAAGAGAAAAAAAAATTTTCTGGCCTGTTGTGCAGGCCAAATAAAATTTGAAAAGCATATTCTACATAGGACGTCGCAGTCTACCCTAGCATTTTTTGGCTATTTATGATATCTTAGGACTACTCGGGAATTGTTGAAGAAAATGTAACAAACTATGTAAGTCAAGACGGCAAAGTGACAGAAACCTTTATAGGCATTAATTAATGTATGTAATGTAACAAATAGTATGCAGTCATTACACAAACAATTAGATAATCTTGCTGCATTTGACGTCTGGGTGTCTTCTTGTATTTTATAAATGTAAAAGAAAACACGCAACGCACCTTGTACAAACATAGTGTTGTACGAAATAAAACCATATTAAAAGAAAATATGTAATTACAATGGGGAAAACTGACGTAACTACATAAGTTATTTCAAGGGACAATAGTAATAGTAGAATGACTGTATTAGGTAATTTAAATAATTGTAGTAATTA
Source organism: Cepaea nemoralis (assembly GCA_014155875.1). Classification (NCBI taxonomy): domain Eukaryota; kingdom Metazoa; phylum Mollusca; class Gastropoda; order Stylommatophora; family Helicidae; genus Cepaea; species Cepaea nemoralis. Next base: position 8,830 of record JACEFZ010019423.1, read on the forward strand.
TCTAGACCTTTTATATAAATTTTTATAGAAGTTATCTACAGATAGTAATAAGCACAATAAATAAATGATAATAAATTTAAGGTAACTTCATAGTTTGAGACAAAATAATGACTTTATTTTAGAAATGTGAAAAGATTCTAACGCATTTTGATCTATTAATCATCGAAATAGCATGTCAATGTTCCATCCTTTTAATGGTCTAATAGTATTGTACAATAGTGACAAAAATATTTTTTTCCGGCCTGTTTTACAGGCCAAATAAAATTTCAAAAGCATATAGGACGTCGCAGTCTACCCTAGCATATTTTGGCTGTTTATGATATCTTACGCCGGCTCCCTGGTCGAGGAGTTAAGCAGCTTTCTCCGTTAACCTCGAATACTCTCGTGGTTGACGTGAGCGCACGAGAATTAGAAGTGGTTCGAGTCGCGCCAGTGACTTATGAGAGGATGGAGCCGGGCTGATAAGCGTAATCTAGCCTAGGAATCGACATACAGATGAAAGATGCTGGTGTTGACCGCAATATCCTGAAACAGGATGGAAACGTGGGGAAAAAATTGATATCTTAGGAATACTCAGGAATAAAGAAATCAAAGAACCTCAGGTAGATATATCGGCATTGAAATAACCAGAAATAAGTCAACTATGCCTAGTTGAAGTCAAAAATAGATAGTTTAGTTTAGTTTAGTTTGATTTACGTTTTGGTGTGGATTGTAGCGCATTACTGCTACAGTCTTACAAAACCTCGCTGCCGCCTTTGGCGGATTAAGATTATCGTGTTGAAATATGTGGTGCAATGCAACCGTAACTCCTTTAGTGAGACAGCACTCCTAACATTGGAATTTAAATTTGTGCTTCCTGGCTACAATCTACTGTTGATATAATACAATAAGGGAGCAAACAAACTGGGATGTGGGGCTCATAAACCCAGGAAGGAAATTTATCTACGTGAAGGAAACAGAGATGCGTGCTACAACCCAACCACTATCATAAACAGCAAAAGAGGTATACCGATATTTAATCCACAACAAAGACTAGCAAGGTGGGCAGAATACTTTCAAGAACTACTTAACCCCACACATAACATAGCATACCTCACCTTTGTGCCTAAAAACCAGTTACAGCAAGAACCAAATTTCAAGCCTGCAGAAGTCAAAGTAGTTATACAGAAAAGTCCTAAAAACAAATCACCAGGACAGAAGCTATTCAGGCCTGTGGGGAAACAGGAGTTAAATGGCTAACAAGACTTTTTAATAAAGCAAGGGAAGAAAGAAAAGTCCCAGATGATTGGCAACAGGCAATAATAGTACCAATATGGAAAAAGAAAGGCAATATGAGAGAGTGCGAAACATACAGAGGTATATCACTCCTGAGCCATATAGGGAAAATGTATGCAAAACTATTGGAACGCAGAACTAGACCAATAGTTGAACAACAGTTAAGCAAAGTACAATTCGGTTTTCGGAAAGGTAAAAGTTGCACTGATGCATTATTTACACTTAGACAAATATGTGAAAAAACTATCGAATATAGTGACCAGCAGAATATTGTGTTTGTAGATCAGGAAAAGGCTTTCGATAGAGTAGACAGATACAAATTATGGACCATCCTTGAAGACTATGGGATACAAGGGCAACTGCTAGAAAACATCATAGCCATGTACCACTCGAGCCGAAGTGCAGTAAGAACACAAGAAGGTATATCAGATATGTTCACAGTCAATACAGGAGTGAGGCAGGGATGTGTGCTCTCTCCCCTGCTATTTAATATCTACATGGACAGAATTTCCAAAGAAGCAAGTCTCGACAGAACAGATTCAGAAAATTTAGAACTCTTTACTCCAGATGAACAACTGATCCACAGGAAATAAATGAACTTCTATTTGCAGACGATCAGTGCCTGTTTTATAGCGACGAGGGCAGGCTGCAAGATCATATTAATAATCTGAGTTCAACATGCAGGAGATACAATATGCGTATAAATACAGCCAAAACCGAAGTAATGCAAGTTAGCAGATCGCCGGGCCCACTAAGTATACAGATAAATAGCACAACTCTGAAACAAGTTAAAGAATTCAAATATCTTGGAAGTGTGATCACAGAAGATGGCAGATTGGACAGAGAAATTGAAATCAGATGTTAAAAAGCTAGTGCACTTACATATCAACTATCACCCTTACTGAAACATCCAAATATACCCATGTCAGCAAAACGACAGATAATAAACAGCATATTCACACCAACCCTATGCTACCAATCTCAAACCTGGACTTTATCCAAATTACACCTTCGCAAAATCAACACCTGCGAAATGAGTTGCCTGAGGAGAACTGCCAACTTAACAATCCGAGACCGAGTAAGAAATGCTATTATCAGACTGTGGGATCAACACCTTGTGCCACATTTATTGAAAGACAGAAGATCAAGTGGTTTGGCCATGTCGTTAGAATGCAACACCAGCAACTACCATCACTGGCCTTACATCAAAGATCATCTGCGACGAGACCACGAGGACGTCCAAGAAGAAAATGGACTGACGACATCAAAGACGTTGTACAACCACACGGAATGACACTATCCAATGCCGCCCACCGGGCGCTGGATCGCAAATTATTCCTATCCACGACGCTTGACGGCAGAGGTGGAAGATGGTGGTGACGATGATGATGATGATGATGATGATAATGATGATAATGATGATGATGATGATAATGATGATGAGGATGATGATGATGATGATGAGGATGATGGTGATGATGATGATGATGATGACGTTTCGAATGTGAAGGAGTAAAAAGAATACAGAAAGCAAAAGCAAATGCAGCCATAAACATTACAACAGACAGTTCAGCAAAGAACTTAGAAAAAGTAAACATCACAGAGACGAAAACAAGACCAAACATTGCAAATTCAGAACAGACTGAGTTTTACCCAACAGACTTTGTACCATATTTCAATAATGTTGTTAATATCACTCAGCCTCATTCCTTATTTAAAGAGGGCAATTCTCAACAAGAAAGTGAGGAAATGAACAAAACCTCAAGACTGTCGTTAGGAAAACTAACATTCCATGAGGGATACATTAATGACACAGTATGCACATGTGTACGCGACACATGGTCCTGTCTTATCGGTCTTCGGAAGACCCTAGCTGATCCTAAAGACTACCTAGATGAGTACATCTATTGCAGAACTGTTTCAGGGACAGTAGAGAAATATCCTATGGCATGGGCCAATATAAAATCACCTTTCCTATCAGGCAGAGTAACTTGCGCATTATTAGACAATCCATGCTGCGATTTATTAATTGGAAATGTATTAAATGTAATAGACCACACAGAGTCCACAACCCAGACATGGCAGAAAGTTAACACCACAACAAACACTGCCTTAACTACACCACTCATCATACAACAACATGATGAACAGACCAAAGTACCACACCATACCAACTTGATTACCATCTCACAACAAGAAAAAACAGAAACTGGGGTGTATCAACAAAGAAAAGAAGGTACAGATAACAAGCATTTCACAAGGGCGAGAAAAGATCACAAAACATCAGGGTACATACTATACCTCCTGTACCCCCTGTTAACTTCACACATGCCCAAGTGCACACAATGGATGGTTCTACTCGCACTACTCATATTAAATGCAAAACAAATGTCTTCACAAACAATTTTATTCACACATCATCATGACACAACACAGATGATATTACTCATGACAAGACAGCTAACTTTGTTACTTATATCATTACTGTTAAACCAAAGTTTGTTGTTACCACTGATAAACTCTATGTCAAGTCAACTCAGACACATACTTATGCTGAACAATGTAAATCATCAGTCGGTGGAATTACTGACAAAAATCAGCAACAAATTACCCTACATATTTTGGAAAATATACACAAATTGCAGAAAAGCATACAACCATGCACGATTACATTTCAAAACTATACATGGTGTATTATTATTATTTGAACTATTGAATGTATACACACATGTACGAGTGCAGGTTTGGAGATAGCACTCAAAATGATCTCAACATGAAATTTGAAAATCCCCACCCTTCGGAAAATTAATTTTAACCGTAACCCACTTTATATCCGTAGATCGAGTAACTCCAGAGTTGCCTTGTCTGCTGTACGACTCCAGCGCTATGATACAAGCACACTCCATTGTACAGACCAACATAAAAGTTCCTTCAACGTGAAAAGTGTCATCGACAGAACAGTAAGACTCAACATGTGATTTCAGGTATCAAACAGTAAGATATACCAATATTGACTTTGTTTCAAACGAGTATCTACAGAATCCACCTTTTGAAATCGACTAACAACGACAAGAACTTCACAAGTACAGACACTGATTTCTAGTGAACAGTTTAATGAACCAGATGCCAACCTACAAACTATGGAAAAGACAGTCACAGACAGACACACCATGGCCACACTCATAATTATATTTTATATGTGTGAATTCCAGCAATTTTACAGAACGGACTTACAAATTGTCCAAACTTGGTGAAAAGTCTTAATCACTATACAGAAGGAAAGACAATATCATGATATACAGAATACGTCAATAATCGGGTCAGAAAGAAGAAATGCCAAACATTTCAGCACCACAATGAACATTGAACACTGATAATTTAATTCCGTGTGCATAACTTTCACAGGACAATAACAGTATCCTATACGTGTATAAAGGCAGCGACGATGAATATTTTATTGTAAATGTATTAACTGTATTACATCCAATGTCTAATTTTATTATTATATTAGTTAGTATTGTTAGAATATGATGTGTAAATATAAACGTAAGTACAGTGTGAAAGGTATAAGGTGTAATGCTGAGAATCAACGCCTGGCAATCCCAATACGCGAGTGTTACCAAACTTGCTTTCGCGTATGGTGGATAGCCCGACGAATGACGCTTAGCAATAGTGGTACAGAAGTAACATCATAATATTGTAACAAGAAGGAACATACCAACAGGGTGATGCCAACCAAAGAGATTAATAAGAACTCTCCACAACAGTAAACGAGGTGTACCCAAAAAGGGAAACAACTCACGGTCTGACATAAGATGAGGTAAGGGGGACTATTATATACATGAAGTATATTCGAACCATGACCACAACATTGACATAGTGTGCTCATAAAGAATCGATGAGAGTGCATTAAATAGAGACGAGGGGGACCACGTCTGAATAGAGAGAAAATTTAAGAATGCTGTAAGAGGAAGTTGTAGCCTTATTCGAGGCGTGAATCAATGGAGAATCCTTAAACCAGCATAGCCACAATAACTATGAGATGATAATGCACAGTGAATCGATTGGGAAACATGAACAGAATGTAATGTCACGGGTGGGGATTGAAGAATATAACGAGGTATGTCAAGTAAACCCAACCAGAACATTTGCCAGACCACGACAAAACCTTGAGAGAAACCTCAGTACTGAAAAAGAGAGAAGAATAGTAATTTAATCTCGAAAAAAAGATCAGAGCAAAAAGGGACGCAAGCGTAGACTTATGATCATATAATCCCCTGACAAGGTTAGAAAGATGTACCAAGAGTAACAACAACAGAATGTGTCACATTTCCAAGAGAAAGTGCCACATTGTTTGTGGGGGGGGGGGGGGGGGGAGAGTGTCAGGGTCTTATATGTAAGTAATAGTGTAAGTGCCGGTATGTAAGCGAGAGTCAGTGTAAGCATAGCTGAGGTCAAGGGCAGTAGGAGACATCACGGCTTGGCTAACGGACGGTCAAGCAAGAAGCCCGTGAACAGACCCACGTGATGTGGGAAGGTCAAGGAGGACGGAGGCAGTGTGTGTGAGACAGCGGATAGAGACGGACGTGTGAAGAATAGCGAGAGATAGAACGATCGAACGAGAGAGTTGTGACGGATAGCTGAGATGAACGTTGTGTATTGATATTCGAGGAATGTACTAACTGTGATATGTGCGGGATGATGTGAGGCTGTGATTGCGAATGATCATGCGGGCGACAGTGTAAATATCGCCCATGTGAGCTAGCGCGTGGCTGCTGGTGTTGAACGATTGTTTGAGCGTGAAGTGCGACCATGTTGTCAGCCTGTAATATATATTGTAATAAATGTTGTTCAGGAGATAGCTCCTGCGAGTTTCCGATTGCATTCATGTGTTATTAGTATATGTGTCGTAGATGTTGTAATTTGCCTGTCCAAGTCCAGTGAGCTAGAAGGAGCGAATAGTTAGGACTCTGACAATGATGATGATGATGATGATGATGATGATGATGATGATGATGATGATGATGATGATGATGATGATGATGATGATGATGATGATGATGATGATGATGATGATGATGATGATGATGATGATGATGATGATGATGAAGGGCACAGCGAATGCCAACACACCACTGTCTTGATATTACTCTTGAAAGAACAAAGGCTAGGGCAAAAAGGTCCGACAGAAAATTTGAGCAGCCAGAGCCCACAGGCCTTGGAAGACAATCTACATATGGGAGGAAGAATCCAGAAAAGACATCTCAACTGTCGAAGTAGGAAGATGTTGGCATATGTATTACAGGACTAGAAAGTGGACACCTTCGTACTAGAATGAATGTCATGCGCCAACGATGGTAATCGTTGATCGCAGAAAAAGAAACAGAAGAAATGTCCACCAAATATTACACAGTATCACAAAGCCATATACAGTATATTAATACGTCTCTTTTGGTGTGGAAGAGAAGACTTGGCTACGGTGATAACTGCCACTATATGTATGTATATATATATATATATATATATATATATATATATATATATATATATATATATATATATATATATATATATATATATATAACAGTAGACTGTTTACATATTGCATGTTTTATTATTTTTAAATATTATCCTTAGACAAAGTCTATAGTTCTTTCTGTTAGCGCCCAATGTTGGGCGGCGCTCACCAAACCCGACACCCGCTTCGGGCGGAGGATTGCAGCTGGAAAGTTACAACCCTGATCCTGGTGCGAAGAAATATCTAAAAGCTAAATGTTATGGCATGCCAGACCTTGGTGAGCTACTGGTCTAGGAGCGAAACTCCTAGCCGACAGTTAGAGCATTGCTTTGCTGATACGGCAGCTTCTGCAGCTTGTCTTGTTACAGTCGTATTGGTGTTACCTTTCCTCTGGAGTAAACTAGGCAGGCCGAGAGAGGGAATCAGACTGCATGGGCAACACGTAGTTTCTTCAATTCAGCGCAGGCTTTATGCTATTGTTGAAGAAATATTTAACAAACTATGTCTGACAAGACGGCAAAGTGACAGAAACCTTTATAGGCATTAATTAATGTATGTAATGTAACAAAAGTATGCAGTCATTACACAATCAATTATATAATCTTACTGCATTTGACGTCTGGGTGTCTTCTTGTATTTTGTAAATGTAAAAGAAAACACGGAACGCACCTTGTACAAACACAGTGTTGTACGAAATAAAACCATATTAAAAGAAAAATATGTAATTACAATAATGGAAGGGGACGTAACTACATAAGTTAATTCAAGGGACAATAGTAACAGTACAATAACTGTATTAGATAATTTAAATAATTGTGTAATTATCTTGAATATTTATATATTTTTATAGAAGTTACTCAGAAAATTAAAAATAAAGTAAATATTTGATATAAATTTAAAGTAGCATCTTAGTTTGAGATAAAGTAATGATTTTATTTTAGAAATTTGAAAAGATTCTAATGCAATTTTTGTATTAATCATCGAAATAGCAGTCAATGTTCCATCCTTTTAATGCTAATATTACACATAAAAACATCTTATAATAATTTTTTTCCGGCTTGTTTTACAGGCCAAATAAAATCTGAAAACCATATTCTATATATGAATTTGAAACAAATAGGTATGTAAAACTCCTGCGAGAAGAAAGGTACTAAACAATAACATCAACAACGTTGCACATACCTTACAAGGAGATCTATCGTATCGCGAAATACAGGTGAAAATCCGAAATCAGAAGCACTCAATAAATATATAAAATGAATAATAAAATAAATAAATAAAATAAACTACACACAAACGCGTACAATACGGCACACAGGACTACCGACGTTTCGATTCTCAGAATCTTTGTCAAGGACACCACAGATCAACGAAATACAGCAAACACAGAAACAAGGGAAAAAAACACACACACGAACTGTCCCTATGCCATGTGGGGCAGAAAAGGTGATTTGGCCAGCTGCGAAGGCGCTCGTTGGCTGTAAAATTAAAAGTGGGTTGCCAGATAAGATTAAAGTAGCCAAAAATATGTGAACAGTCTGCTAAGAAAATCTAAGGGTGTGGGGACAGTTAGGTATAGATATGGGGGGGGGGGGGGGGAGACAGCATAGTGATAGATAGTGTAAACAATAGGGGAAGATGCCACAGTTATACCGTAGCGTCCACAACCGTATTGATACCTGCTGGATGGATGCATCCCAGATTGTTGATTAGCTGGCATTCAATTTTGAGTCTGACAGGGCTATTGGAATAGCAGGGTTTTAATGCGGTGACACATACATCGTCGACTCCATTATGGTTGGAGGAATTGAAATGGTTGGGGACAGGTTTGTCAGCGCCCTGATTGATGTCTCTGAGGTGTTCTCTAAAACGGTCAGCAAGACGTCTGCCCGTTTGGCCAATGTATTTCATGTCACATCGTTTGCAGATGATGACATAAATCAGATTCCGGGATGTACAAGTGAAAGAATCTTTCAAGGTGAAGGTGCCTCGGGAAATGCAATCTCTGGTGTCTGAACAACGTATGGGCATGTCAGACAGTTCTTACGATGGCATTCGAATGTGCCCACAGATGTAGTAACCGTGGGGAGGCGACTATGCACAAGGTGGTCTCTGAGGCTCTGGTTACGGCGGAAAATTACCCTAGGGCCATTGGAGAATACCCCACGAGTGGTTGGATCCGATTCCAAGATAGACCATTGTCTCAGGAAAATATGCTTGATGGCATAGGCATGTGGATGGAAGGTGAGGATAAGCTTGGGTTCATTGTTCGGAGGTCGCGTATGTTTGGCGAGGGACATTTCCCGCGAGACCTGGGTTATGCGACAGAAAGCTGTGGACAAGATGTCCTCTGGGTAGGACCGTCTGCGGAAAAAGTCCAGCATTTCATGGGCTCTCTCGAGGAAGTCATTATCGTCCTGACAGATACGACGAAGGCGGAGTAGCTGGGAATATGGGATGGAATCTTTGCAGCTTTTGGGGTGGGATGAGCTGTACAGGAGGAAACCGTGAGCATCAGTAGGTTTGTAGTACACGGAGGTCGTGAGGCCTGTAGGGTTTAATTTAATAGTGGTGTCAAGGAAATTGACAGAGGTGGTGGAAATTTATGTGGTGAATTTGATCGATGGATGGAAGTTATTGACATAATTAATGAAACGGTTCAGTTCCGCCTCTGACATGTCAGTGAGACCTATGCCGTCATCGATGTAGCGTCGGTAAAAAGAAGGGAGAAGACCATCATAGCTGAGTTCAATCTGGTGTTCCAGATGTCCCATAAATACACATGCGTAGCTGGGTCCCATTTTAGTGCCCATGGCGACACCGCTGATTTGTTCAAAGTAGTGGCCATTGAACTCAAAGGAATTATTGGTGAGGACCAATTCAGCGAGTCTCACAAGTGTGCGTGTAGGGATGGCTTGATCTGTGCGTTGATCCAGAAAGAACTGTAGCGCCCTGAGGCCATCAGCGTGAGGAATGGAGGTGTAGAGGGAACATACATCCATTAGGAATAGTCTGTATGTGTTCCCAGGAGTCAGTTGGAGAGAGTTGAATGAAAGTAACGCATGCGTTGTATCCTTGATGTATGACGGGAGATTCGCAACTAGAGGTTGGAAAATCCTGTCAAGAAACGCTGAGATCAGTCCAGTCGGGCATGAGCAGGCGGAAACTATCGGACGTCCAGGATTTTTGAGTTTATGTATTTTGGGCAGCATGTAGAGGGTGGGTTTGCCCAAGTCAGAGTCATGGATGTGAAGTGAAGTGGCACTGGGTGGTAAGGCATCCTCACGTATGAGCTGTTTGATGGTGTTTTGGATCTTCCGGTTATAGGAGAGAGTGGGGTCTCCGGCGCAGGGTGAATAATTATCAGGTTTATTGATTTGGGACATGACTTCCTCGACATATAGATCTTTGAGCCAAACAACCACTGCACCCCCTTTATCCGCCGGTTTGATAACTATGTCCTGTCTGCGGTGTAGTTGGGATAGGGCACGCCATTCAGGAGGGGATAGGTTGGAGCGTTTCAAGCGAGGGAAAGAAAGTTGCTTGATCTCATGAAGTGTGTTAGCTATGTAGAGGTCAAGCGCGTTGGAAACTCCGGAAGGTGTGGTCCATGTGGAACGGGATTTAGTTGAAGATGGAAAAATGTCTGGAGGTTGTGGGGTGGGACTGTGGACAGGCTTGTCTCTGTGGTGGTACTTGAGGCGGAGTCGTCTGTGGAAGTTGGAGACGTCTTCCAAAATAGCGCGACTGTCCCAACTCAATAAACCTGATAATTATTCACCCTGCACCGAAGACCCCACTCTCTCCTATAACCGGAAGATCCAAAACACCATCAAACAGCTCATAGGTGAAGATGCCTTACCACCCAGTGCCACTTCACTTCACATCCATGACTCTGACTTGGGCAAACCCACCTTCTATATGCTGCCCAAAATAAACAAACTCAAAACTCCTGGACGTCCGATAGTTTCCGCCTGCTCATGCCCGACTGAACTGATCTCAGCGTTTCTTGACAGGATTTTCCAACCTCTAGTTGCGAATGTGCAACATGAAATATATTGTGGATGTGTACCTGTGTCGCTGGCAGTAACATATGTATGCGTCTGGGTGTGGATGCAGGTGTGTGTTGCATGTATTTGCACTCGCATGTGTACGAGTGTGTGTTTGTGTGTGTGTGTGCGCGTTTACATGCACTATGCCTTAACTGTCATAATATAACTGTATATATGTATGTATTTGCTTTGTTCACACATGTGACACCTAACACTAACAAACGGCAACGCTCTGTAATATACACAAACAAAAGAAACACACATTACGCCTTGTTAATATACATTGATTTGTATGAAATAAACGTTTAAAAAAAAAAAAAAAAAAAAAAAGATTTTGCTGCGTGGTACCTGACCGCACGTTCTGTTCTTATAATTATTTGAGAAATAAATACGGAGTTAACAGTAAAAAAAAAAAAAAAAAAAAACCACAATTTAAGCTCACGGCATTCAATGTACTGCTGTCTCCAGAAAGCATGAGATAGATCATGATAAAATAAGAGAGAGAGAGAGAGAGAGAGAGAGAGAGAGAGAGAGAGAGAGAGAGAGAGAGAGAGAGAGAGAGAGAGAGAGAGACAGAGACAGAGACAGACAGAGAGAGACAGAGAGAGAGATGGACAGGTGTTACATACATTCCGCTTGTGTAAGTGCAAATGAACCATATGCAAGGAATGTGTGTTTACATGCACTATGCCATAAATGTCATATTATCATAACTGTATATATGTATGTATTTGCTTTGTTCACACATGTGACACCTAACACTAACAAACGGCAACGCTCTGTAATATACACAAACAAACAAAAGACACACATTACACCTTGTAAATATACATTGCATTGTATGAAATAAACGTTTAAAAAAAAAAAAATCTGTGAAAGGCCACCAAAGAAAAAAACAAACAAACAAACAAACAAAATCTCCCGTCATACATCAAGGATACAACGCATGCTTTACTTTCATTCAACTCTCTCCAACTGACTCCTGGGAACACATACAGACTATTCCTAATGGATGTATGTTCCCTTTACACCTCCATTCCTCACGCGGATGGCCTCAGGGCGCTACAGTTCTTTCTGGATCAACGCACAGATCAAGCCATCCCTACACGCACACATGTGAGACTCGCTGAATTGGTCCTCACCAATAATTCCTTTGAGTTCAATGGCCACTACTTTGAACAAATCAGCGTTGTCGCCATGGGCACTAAAATGGGACCCAGTTACGCATGTGTATTTATGGGACAAAATGAGACTACGTAACTGTGTCCACACCCTTAGATTTTCTTAGCAGACTGTTCACATATTTTTGGCTACTTTAATCTTATCTGGCAAGCCACTTTTAATTTTACAGCCAGCGAGCGCCTTCGCAGCTGGCCAAATCACCTTTTCTGCCCCACATGGCATAGGAACAGTTCGTGTGAGTGTTTTTTCCGCCTTGTTTCTGTGTTTGCTGTATTTCGTTGATCTGTGGTGTCCTTGACAAAGATTCTGAGAATCGAAACGTCGGTAGTCCTGTGTACCGTATTGTACGCGTTTGTGTGTAGTTTATTTTATTTTATTTTATTTTATTATTCATTTTATATATTTAATGAGTGCTTCTGATTTCGGATTTTCACCTTTATTTCGCGATACGACGGATCTCCTTGTAAGGTATGTGCAACGTTGTTGATGTTATTGTTTAGTACGTTTCTTCTCGCAGGAGTTTTACATATCTATTTGTTTCAAATTCATATTGTTATATCCTGCTGCAGCCGCTGCTTTTTCTTTATATTCTCTATAGGACGTCGTAGCATACTCTAGAGGACTTTAGCATATTTTAGCTGTTTATGATATCTTAGGAATTCATTGGCACCTTGCCGTCTTGACAGACGATAGTTTGTGCTTTAAAAAGGCATAATAACTTTTAACTATGGCGGTAGCGAGTGTGACTGATAAGGCCAATTTGCGCTGTAAATGTCCGTTCACAGTGGGTGCATGTGAACACGTGGTCATTTCCACCATCATGCACCATCTTACGTCTCAAACGCTCGGTGTGTGACTTTTCAGCAATAATTTTCTCCTTTGACTTTATTCCATTTCTGATATTGCCCTCCATGCAACACGTTCAGCGGCGACTTGCTCCCAATGTGCATTATCAATGCCTGTATCAATCATGTCCCGCTTACACACATCTTTGTATCGTAGTAGAGGCCGACCCTGAGATCTCTTACCCATCTGTAATTCACCAAAAAAGATATCCTTTGGTATTCTACCATCATCCATCCTCCTAAGATGTCCTATCCATCTAAGTCTACGAAGACTGAGCATGGAATAAACTGTCACACAACCTGATCTTTCCAATACTTCAGTATTTGTGATTTTGTCTTGCCACTTAATACCAAGAATTCTTCGCAGACACCGCATATGAAAGCTGTTTAAGTTGTTCTCTTGGTGTGAGTAAGTTGTCCAGGTTTCACTGCCATAGAGAAGAGTACTAAGGACACAGGCTTGATAGACAAGGACTTTTGTTTTGGCAGTAAGCTTCCTGTTCTCCCAGACTCTTTTTCTTAACCTGTTCATTGTTGTTGCTGCCTTACCAACCCGGATGTTGATTTCCTGATCTAGGGATAATTTGCTATTTACCACTGATCCTAGATATGTAAAATGGTCTACTATCTCTAGTTCGGCGTCATCAATAAAGATTGATGGTACCCCATGTGCACCTTGTGACATAATCTGTGTCTTCTTTTTGCTAATTGTTAAACCAAATTCAGAACAAGCATTGGAGAATGCAGATAGTAGACATTGCAATTCTTCCTCAGAGTGGGTCGTAACTGCAGCATCATCTGCAAAAAGCAACTCTCTGATCAGTACCCTCCTAATTTTGGTCTTAGCCTTCAATCTCTGAGCATTGTAGAGGCCGCCATCTGAGCGTGAGTGAATGTATATACCACCATCCTGATCATGAAATGCATATTTCAGTAGAAGTGAAAAGTATATTCCAAAGAGGGTGGGAGCTAGTACACAACCTTGCTTAACTCCACTCTTGATTTCAAATTCTTCAGAAGTTGCACCATCAAACTTGATTATACCCTTCATGCCTGTGTGGAACGATTCCACAATGGACAGAAGAGTTGGTGGGCAGCCAATCTTCTTTAGTGCCTTGAACAGACCCTCACGACTGACTAAATCAAATGCCTTTGTGAGGTCGATGAAGGCAATAAACAGTGGTTGATTCTGTTCACGGCATTTTTCTTGCATTTGTCGCAATGAGAATATCATATCAGTGGTAGACCGGTTCTGTCGAAAGCCACACTGTGATTCGGGGTAGACTTGATCTCCTAGGACTTGAAGTCTGCGCAGAACAATTCTGGCAAATACTTTTCCAACAATACACAGAAGTGAGATACCCCTATAGTTGTTGCAGTCGCTCCGATCGCCCTTGTTCTTGTACAGTGTTATGATGCTTGAATCTTTGAAATCCTGTGGGACTTGTCCTTCACGCCAGCATAGCTCTATTAGCTGGTGGATCTGTATAGTGAGTGTGTCTTGCCCACTCCTGATAACCTCTATTGGAATCCCATCCTTACCTGGAGCCTTGCCAGATGCAAGTTCATTTATAGCACACTTAACTTCTGTTATGGTGGGAAGTGTGTCCAGGTGGTCAAGAGTTGGTAGAGCCTCTATGGCGTTGAGGGCATCATCCGCTAGTTTGGTCTCACTTGAGTAAAGCTCCAAATAGTGCTCTACCCATCTGTCCATCTGCTGTTTCTTATCAGTGATGATTTCTCCAGTCAAGGTTTTCAATGGTGCTCTTCTTTTGATCACTGGACCGCAGGCTTTCTTTATTCCTTCATACATGCTTCTTATGTCTCCCTTATCACTTGCGATTTGAATGGACTCACATAACTTGATCCAATAATCATTTGCACACTGCCTGGCAGCCTTTTGCACATCCTTCCTAGCTTGCCTAAGCTCACTCAGAGTGTTACGCGTTGGTCTTTCCTTGTTTCTTAAGAGAGCTTTCTTCTTCTTATCAATCAAGGGCTGCAGAGTCTCGCTGTTGGCTGCAAACCAGTCCTGCCTCTTATGATCCACAGTGCCGTAAACCCTTACGGCAGTTTTATAAAGAGTTTCCTTAATTTGACCCCACTTTTCATTTACTGTACAATTTTCTGGTGTATCAGTGAAAGCGTCTTCAAGTTGCTGTTGAAACTGAAAGCACTTTTCAGGATCATGAGTGTTAATAATATTAATCCTGAGGCTAGATTTGTGTTTAGCTGTGTAGATTCTCTTTGGTCTCAGTCTAACCCTTGCAACAACCAAAGAATGATCCGTATCACAGTCAGCACTGTGGTAACTACGAGTCAATGATATATGGTTCAGATGTTGTCTCCGTGTGATGATGAAGTCCAGCTGGTGCCAATGGCCGGATCTTGGATGATTCCATGTGACCTTATGCATCTCTTTTGTTTTAAAAAAGGAGTTTGTAATACATAGGTCATTACTGGTGCAATGCTCCAGCAGCCTTTGCCCATTTTCATTCATGCGACCGATGTTGTATTTTCCAAGGCACACTGGCCATGAACTCGAGTCCTTGCCCACACGAGCATTGAAATCACCGAGCATATAAATGTAGTCAGATTTTGGAACTGCCTTGATCACGGAGTCTAACTCCTCATAGAACGAATCCTTCACATCATCAGAGGAATCGAGTGTCGGTGCATATGCAGTAATAATGGTGGCAAACCCACAAGAGGTTGCCAAGCGCAGGGATAATAGTCTTTCATTTCCTCCTGCTGGAATTTCAAACATTCCCAGTAGCGAATTCTTCACTGCAAAGCCCACACCGTGTTGCCTTTTTTCTGCCTGCCCTCTACCCTTCCAGAAAAAGGTGTAGTGGTTTTCCCTGAGTGACCCTTCCTCAGCGAGGCGAGTCTCCTGCAGGCCAGCAATATCAATGATTTAGACGATTGAGTTCGGCATCAATCACAGCCGTTTTTCTCACATCGTCAATATTGGTCAAGTCAGTGGAAAATCCTGGACACATGGTTCTCACGTTCCAGGTTGCAAGCCGTAGCTTGAGGTTTCTATTTTTATTTTGTTTGTACCTGGTGCATTGGTTTTACAGCCTGCGATTCAGATTTTGTCCTAGCCCCAAGCACCCATTGAAGCAGGCAGGCTGTGGCGGATCAGCACCCAATTGGCTGGGGGCTGCCCAGCTTGAGGCGGGCGGTAGCTGATCAGTGACACCTATAGGTGTCTCCCACCGTCAGAGGCAACGCGTGGCGCCCCATGTCTACGCCAACTGACAAGGACTTATAACCCGTAACAGTTGCCTCTCGCTTTGATTCCGAGACCAGTTAAGACCAGGGATGGAGTTATTGCCTCTCCATAGCACAAAGCCTGGGCTAAAATATAGAGATCATGTGTTGCCCATGCAGCATGATCCCTCTCTCGGCCTGCCTAGTTTACTCCAGAGGAAAGGTAACACCCCTACATCTGGAACAAGACAAGCTGCAGAAGCTGCCGGATCAGCAAAGCAATGCTCTAACTGTCCGCCTGTCGGAGCTTCGATCCTATACCAGTCGCCAACCAAGGCTTAGGGCCTGGTCTGCCCTGCCATGACATTTTGTCTTTAGCTTGCATTTCCTCGCACCAGGGTAAGGCTTGTACCCTCCCAATTGCGCTCTTCCGCCCGAAGCCGTTGGCACAATGTGGGGTGTCGGGTTTGGTAAGCGCCGCCCAACGTTCAGCGCTAACAAAAACCAGGTAGTACCGTCTACTGTTATACGGTAGCTCAGTCATATCTGACTAAGACCTGACACCAAAGGAATACTCAGGAATAAAGAAATCGAAGACACCTCAAGTAGATATATCGGCATTGAAATAACCAGAAATAAGTCAACTATACCTAGTTGAAGTCAAAAATAGATACTTTAGTTTAGTTTAGTTTAGTTTGATAGCGTTGTTATGCCCCAGATTTATGTTTTGGTGTGGATTGCAATGCATTACTACTACAGTCATACCAAACCTCGCTGCCGCCTTTGGCGGATTAAGATTATCGAGTTGAAATATGTGGTGCAATGCAACCGTAACTCCTTTAGTGAAACAGCACTCCTAACATTGGAATTTACATTTATGCTCCCTGGCTACAATCTACTGTTGATAGGATACAATAAAGGAGCAAACAAACTGGGATGTGAGGCTCATAAACCCAGGAAGAAAATTTATCTACATGAAGGACACAGCGCGTGTCATCACAATGAGAAACAGAGATGCATGCTACAACCCAACCATCATCATAAACAACAAAAGAGGTATACCGATATTTAATCCACAACAAAGACTAGAAAGGTGGGCAGAATACTTTCAAGAACTACGTAACCCCACACATAACATAGAAAACCTCACCTTTGTGCTTAATAGCCAGGGACAGCAAGAACCAAATTTCAGATCTGCAGAAGTCAAAGCAGTTATACAGAAAAGTCCTAAAAACAAATCAACAGGTCCAGATGGAATAACCACAGAAGCTATTCAGGCCTGTGGGGAAGCAGGAGTTTAATGGCTAACAAGACTTTTTAATATAGCATGTGAAGAAAAAAAAAGTCCCAGAGGAATGGCAACAGGCAATAATAGTACCAATATGGAAAAAGAAAGGCAATATGAGAGAGTGCGTACCATACAGGAAAATATCACTCCTGAGCCATATAGGGAAAATATATGCAAAACTATTGGAACAAAAAGCTAGACCAATAGTTGA
>JACEFZ010019424.1:0-26527 GCA_014155875.1 Cepaea nemoralis
AAATTTTTTGGGGCCAATTTAAAAAACCCCAAAAAAAAAGAAAAAAACCTGGTTCAAACCCAAAATCAGTCAGGGGAATATAACAAGAAAGTACGCAAATCTAACAAGAAAGCATACAAATCTAACAAGAACACACACCGGAACCACCGTAAAATAACCGCCCACTTGCTTACCCAGGAATTCAGCTGATAACCTGAAATTTAAACAAGAAGACACCCTTGTCTATGTGAACATCATCATCTGGTATTATCGACTTCATCCTCATACTAGTCGTCCTCAGCTACGTGTATTGACATCGGGTCAGTGATATTCCATCACGGCCTGGGCGGTTGTACACCATCAACCAGCGTTCCCCGATGCCAACATCAACCCATAAACCCCAAACCTGCACCATGTGTCATAATCATGTGATATTAATACAATACCCACGCCGACACTGATAGTCTTCCCACAGCGGACAAACACATATAGATCGGCAGTGGGACAACCCGAAACAAGAACTCCTGATCCGCTTGCCCACACCGGCCAGGTGTTCCTGCACCAGACACGTAACACAATAGCTGATACCTGGACGCCACATTTTAACAGCTATATCAGGTAACCCCAACAACAACATTTCTGTCTCCGAGACCGACAACACAATACACCAGTGACATGTACTAGCACCATGTCTCATTATCATTGTCGCCATAGTCGTCCCCAATAGCATGTATTAATATGATATATATATATATATATATATATATATATATATATATATATATATATATATATATATATATATATATATATATATATATATATATATATATATATATATATATATATATATATACATATATATATTCATTCTCGACAACATAAATTCCCCTTGTCATTAATCACACAACATTTAACACATCATAAACATAGCAACTGATCAATAACCTGTATCTCCTAGTGACTCCATCTCCCCTAATGCGTCGTCTATATGTAACCTAAGCCATGAACCCCTACGCCTCATTATCACTGCGTATACCATAGCCATTATCAATAACAACATAACTCTACATCATTAACAATATCATTGCAGCTTGGTACCCCAACAGTAATTATAAGACAACAAGATGGGACACAGATACTGCCCACAAATCACATATATGAAATACCCCTTTACACTAAAACCCCTACAATCATTATAATCTGTTGAAGTACATAAGTTCACTCATGATTAACCATCATTATGGACCGTCAACATTGACCGCATAAATCCACGCAATTATTAACACAAACCCATGTTGACAACATAAATTCATATCACGCCTCTCAACATCCTAATCATTATAATTGATCAACGTGCATCTTCATCCATCCCCTCAGTATAGTTTATCGTCTTTATTAGCCAATCTTCTTCAATATTCAGCTCTTGAAGTATGGACGCTCATCTAACAAACCTATGCAGAAGTTTATCAAAACAGTGAATGCAGGAGGCAACTGGAGAACACTCAGAACCCTTCACCATAAGATCTGGAGTACGACAAGGTTGTGTCCTGTCCCCTCTCTTGTTCATAACATATATAGACAACATATGTAAAGAAACCAGCCAAGCAGAGACAGCAAGAATACCGCATGACGAGAACACAGAAGAAGAACCATCTGCAAATCTAACCATTAGAGAACTCCTGTTTGCGGACGACCAAGCACTAATAGCAAAATCAGAAGCTGAATTACAAGACCACATGAATAGTCTAAACGAAATGTGTAGGGAACATAACATGAAAATTAGCACAAGCAAAACAGAGGTAATGACTATAACTAAAGAAGAACAAACAGCAACAATTCACCTAAACGAACATCCCTTGAAACAAGTAAAGAGCTTCAAGTACCTAGGAAGTATAATATCATCAAATGGCAGATCAGAAGACGAGATCGAAAATAGGTGCAATAAGGCAAATCAACTCATTGGACAAATGGCACCAATACTAAAGAACAAACATGTATCAATAACTACTAAGAAAGCACTTTACAACACAATCTTCCTACCAACTCTCTGCTACCAATGCCAAACCTGGACAATGACAGAAAAAGAGAAAAGAAAAATCACAACAACAGAAATGAGGTTTCTGAGAAGAATACTCAACGTATCAAGAAGAGATAAGATCAGAAATGAAGAAATCAGGACTAAAGTAGGGGTTAAAGCTGCTCTAGATTTTATTAGAAAGCAGCAAGTCAAATGGTTTGGCCATGCAAGTAGGCTACCAGTCAACAGCATGCCACAACAAGCAATGATGTACAGACCAGATGGAAACAGAGGAAGAGGCCGACCACGTAAACGTTGGACTGAGGGAATAACAGAATCCATGGGAATGTCGATATACGAAGCCCATAACCGGGCACTCTCACGAAGTTTATACTTCACCTCGACACCGCGAGGTACAAGAGGAACATGATGAGATGAGATGAGATGAACAAGTATGTATGTATTGTCAGCTACAGATTTTTCAATTTACCATAAACAGTTAAGGCTATGTACACCAACAAGATAATAGCACAAGCGCATGGATTATAGATAACAGAAAACCATGGCTAGGTGTGGAACATAGGACGCTTGAGCTTATGTACAAGAAAGTAACCCGCAGTAAGCGAGGTTCAACAGCTCAGGAAAGTAATCGGTTGTATTAAACATTGAAGAGCATAAGTAAGAATATGGGGCAACTTGATTCAGGTGATGGTTTCAAAGTGAGGTATCATCAGTGAAGTTAGCAGTCATGGTGCAAAGTACAATGGAGCAGTCAGCGCCAATTCTGCGAAAGCTAAGAAGATGAGTAGCACGCAATACAAACAACAGAACACACGCTCGATACTCACGTTATAATTTATGATTAACTTGGCGTTGTGCATGAGCGACAACACTTTAATATTAGTAAATCCTGGAAAATAGAAATACAGAAACATTATGGCATCTTGCACAAGAATTACAGTGTGAAGCCGTATTCAGGGGGCTGCATCGCATTAGAATGCTGGCATAGACTAATTATGTCAAAACTAGTATCTGTTCAGAAATGTGTTCCATGACAGTTAGTATTACACTATGAGGTATCTACACCATTGATGTGGAGCTGCACCTGACGACCAAGTTTATCCTTGTCGACCTGTGAGTGAAAACGGGGGACGGCCACGCTGAGTTGTGATCAAGCCCGAAGCAAGCGGAAGTGAACCGAGCATCAGGATCAAGCCACTGGAAACATCGCTGGATATATACAGGGCAAGTTAATTCCAATTAATTTTCTATGTGTACTGCTCAATTACAGAGAGCAGAGAGAGAGAAAGACAAACGAAGAAAGGATGAAGAGAGGGAATGTGAGAGAGAGAGAGAGAGAGAGAACAGAGTGCAAGTGAAAGTGAAGGAAAGGATACAAGGATAGTGTAGTTGGATTATTGGTAGTACCATTGATAATAGTACCAAGTGGTAGTACTGTGTACATATAAGATTTCAACATGTAGAACTTCGGCATGGCAGTAGATGTATATAAAGGTATAGAAGGGTCATGGTATTAGGCACACTACAAGGAAAAAGTTGGTAGTAAGAACACCAGGCATAAACATAAGGCAAGTGAAGGGAATAGATAGCCATAGAGCACAAGTAACTAATGGCAGCCGACCACGCACACACGTTGACAAGACAAATACAAGAGTCATAGGTACCCTCACCAAAGAGATCCACAGTCGTAGCATAGACTACTCAGGAGCAAGATAGAGCTTAAACAAAATATGGGTGAAATTGATATGTCTGCAATACACACGTTCCTACACCCAGGGCTTAAGGGCTGGGGAGGGTGTCAGTTGCTTGTACCGAGGTATAAATGAGGAACCTTATGGGAATGTCCGGGGTGGGACATTGGGACTCATAGTAGGTTGGTCCTCAACTTGCCGAATACAAAGGGGGTTGAGGCCACACGAGGTCTATTTGGGAATAGACGGATATTCGTGTCCGACATTATAATTTGTGTGAAGGTATGGCAGAATATCAACGTAACACAGAGGGAAGTTAAAGGGAACTGAGAAGCAAGCTCAAAGGCATGAGGCAGTAGACAGATATGTGCGACCAGGGACAGGCATGTGCGACCAAGCTGACTCATGTCAAGTGTAGAGATAAGGAAGAACCCAAAATGTAGAACATTTTTGAAATTGCGGGGGGCATATGCCATGAGTCAGATTACTTAAGACCTGGTTAACAGCAACATAGATAGTTGAAACATTAATAGTGATAAATAATCACGGAGAGTGATAAGGAAAAGACACCGGTAACGGGCCTAAAGATAGTGGCCAATAGAATTGCGAGGAGGAGGCCACGTGATTAGGAGGGTCGAGCAGGGCGCACGGACAAAGGGAGTCAGTCGGGGTTGGGAAGCCATGACAGACAGATCAAGAAAGCAGAGAAGTGTGTCGGCTGAGAACTGAATATCCCTTGTGGCGATGAAACGCCGAGAATCGTCGACGGCAAGTAACTGAGTGTACGCTAGATATTTCAAGCGTGTACCGATTGATGAGAACAGTGTTGCTGCGACCAGGCGGGTGGACATGTTACAGCACGGAGTCGAGTCGTGTGCCGTGGGCAGAGGTTGCCGGCCTGTGAATGTAGGCGCCATGCGACCATGTGTAACAGGGACTGTAAGTAGGGTAGAAGAGTGTATGTGTAGACCATTGTAGTTGATTAGATAGCCTGGATAGCAGGACGTACTACAATCAGTGTGTAAACAAATGTTGTGGGTGTACATGTACCTTTGAATATCCCAGTGATTGTGTCGCATAGAAACAATACATGATGCCATTCTATCACTCGGTGGTGACGAGTTGTGTTCACGGTGTATCAGTGTGTAATTCATAAAGAGTGTCAACGTAGCCGCATCTCAATACCCCTAGTTACGTCAGAAAGGGCTCGTTGGCACCTAGGTAAATTTATCCATGGAGTTTGTCATTGCTTTCTAAACCTAAGTACTATTACCAGCGCCCGACTATAGACTAACAGGTATCTAATTATTCTTAACCAACTTACGTTAAAGTGCTGTCCAGTGGATACTTGCTCTTCTGCCTACGGGTGCTTTGGTCTGATCACCACGCCCGTCTTAGAGTAATTTTGCCACTTTCCAATAAAGTCAGGCTCTTTCCAATTCTGCTTGACTCAGTTCTCTGGATGATCCCATCAAACGTGTGTCCTCTTAGCCAACTCTTGTGTGACTTTTGCTACCGATTGCAATTTGACAGTGGTCCTAGCAACAAGCTCCACTTTGTTTCAAGCGGCTTTTCCCACCACTTTGAGATGCTTCTGTCCCTTAGGTCTGTTCACCTGGTCATATTTCCTAGTGCTCTAGAGTATGAACACTCATCCGTTCCGATTGCTAATCTCTCCAACTGCCTGCTGTACCACGTATATATTCTGCTTGAATTGGCGCCTTTCTGGAATCACGTGACCATGCTCTCTCTCTCATCCCGCGAAGGTCCTCCAATCCGTACCTCACGTACCCTGATTAATTTGCATACTCACTCTGCATCATATCATTAACCCAAATCCCCTTCACCCTGCTACGACATTGTGTTTTGGAGTTCATGGTACTGAGTTCATGTACTTTTCCTTTCCCACTGCCATAAATTTGGACTAAAGAGTTCTTTTCCGACAGCCCGGGTCACTTCTGACCTCACTTTTACTCATAATTTCTACTGCCTCCAAAGTTCACCGTAGTCCACCTGCCAGCTTGAACCCAAAGTATATATTGCATCTGGCGTTCCTCACCCTGAGAAGCCACTAGTTAACAATGAAGGGTAACTTAGCGGTTATTCGGTCGCGCACTCTCGCTCAACCTCTGAATATTTTTAAAACTATCCTGGTCGATGGACTTTCTGTTTCAAAAATATTCCAGTCCATGTCCACCCGGTAAGCTTGAGCTGTTTCTGAAAGCCATTTCCCATACCGTCTCATACTTAAACACTCATGTTCTCATTGCAATTGATATCTTTTAATTGGACACTATGTTTTCCATCTTACAAAAGGATACATTCGCCACGGCGATTCTTGTTCTAATATCTTCAAGGCATCTCCCATCAGATGTTATGACTGTTCCGAGATAATTGTACTGATTCAATTATTTAAGATTATTACCATTTACTTGTAGATTACATTGTGGTGTTTTCTTCTTCCTAGTGACGACCATAATCTTTTTCTTCTTACAATTTACTACAAACCCTTGTTGTTTAGTGTGTGCAACAACTGCATCTACTAAATGTTACAAAACCTGCTCATTGTCTGCTATCAATACTGTATTACCCGTATATCTAATGTTAAATTATTTGTAATTAAATGTGAACATTGTGCCTGGTTTGATCGTGATTCTTCCATTTCATCTTCTTTATATACCTGCAGGCTTCAATATGAATAAATCCAAAGAAAGCATCTGTCACCTTGAGCGGCATTGCATTCAAAGCTGTATGTAACAAAAGAGGACATACAAAGCCCTGTTGACTACATCCCAAGGACTCGTCTGTCGGTGTGAACACGAAAGAACGAAGGCTAAAAGAGGAAGAAGAGGAAGAACTTGAGCATGTTGGCATATCGTGTTTTATTGTGTAGATGCATCCACCAGGTAATCAGCATTTGGAAATCGGATAGCAGACAACAGAACGTGTATAACTTAAATAAAGGACAGGTTTGGATATTCCATGAAGACATGCTTGATTGAGCTGTTCCATTGTGTGCATGTAACAAATAATAATATCAGTCGCTGGTCACTCAGGTAATTCGGGTAACATGAGAAATATGATCACATCAAATTCTTACCTTGATGTACGCACTCAGGCACACCGGCGTAAAGGTCGATGCAGGCACGGACCAGCTGGTAAACAATGCACTAATACAAGCGGAAAGAATCATGGACAAGGCCGATATCCTCAATGCAGCACAGACCCAGTTGGTCGATACCGAAGAGTCTCTGACGTTGGTTTGATTATACGAATTGGAAGAGAAGCCTGATGTCGCAGACGTCTTCGGGGGAGAGAGAGGAGACATTATAACCAACTCATGATAACAGTGTCTAGAGGCACTTGGATATGGAGTGGGCACGCTTCGCAACATCTCACTATTCTTCGGCATGTTCTTTCTTCTTCTTCTTCTTCTTCTTCTTCTTCTTCTTCTTCTTCTTCTTCTTCTTCTTCTTCTTCTTCTTCTTCTTCTTCTTCTTCTTCTTCTTCTTCTTCTTCTTCTTCTTCTTCTTCTTCTTCTTCTTCTTCTTCTTCTTCTTCTTCTTCTCATTCTTCTTCTTGTTTTCCTCCTCCTCCTCCTCCTCCTCCTCCTCCTCCTCCTCCTCCTCCTCCTCCTCCTACGTCTTCTCCTTCTTATACATTTACATATACCTTCTTACATGTTTTAGTATTACAGATATTTGCAAGTATGGAAGCCTCCTTGGATGGCAGGGAAAGCCCATGGTCTGCCCCTGCCTTCCCTTGAGGGCTGACCAGGATGTCTTTGGCTGTTCTGTATGGGCCAGCTGGGATGGGGGATAACACCACAACAGTGAGAGTCAAACGTCCTAAGAAACCCCCGGGAAGGTTAACCCGGTCAACAAATGCCCGCAGATGTCGGATGTGTCGGCCTAATGGAGCAAGAACGCAGCTCTGCTGTAAACAGGCACAACGCAATGACGTCCGAAAAAAAAAAACTCCGGATGAATGCAGAAGAAGATACATTTAATCTCCTATTTGAGCATAGTTCCTCAAACAACTCACCAAAAGCTCCTTTTTACTTTGCTGTCACCAGCAGCTCTCTCCACGTCATCCCCACATGATTCATCTGATTCTTCGTCTGCTCTAGGCCTCCCACTATTTATTTTGCCCCGTGAGATCTAGAGGACGGACTTTCTAGTTAAACTAGTCAATAGTTTTCTCATACTGTAGACACGGTATCACTGAAACTCCTCGTGAGAGAAATTAAAGAACATGTATACATTTCTCACAAATTTCAGGCTGTATTCTGGCCGTGACATTCGACACAAGCGGCGCAGTAGACGAGCTGTGGAAGCTGCAGGCTGGGGGTCGACTCACGCCGACCTGCTAGGAGATACTAGTGGACAAGGCCTTGCTGAGGGCTACCAGCGCGACACAGCTGACCCTCAGAGCCAAGTTATGGGAGGATGAATATAAGAACTGCCTGGGAGAAATGGCGGTCAGGTCTCCCAGCAGTAAACAGCTGGGATGTTTCGGTAGTCTTTCATTGTTCTACACATCCTTATGCATATAAACAGTAAATAGCTGGGATACTTCGGTAGAGCTTTCATTGTTCTACACAACCTTATGTATAAAAACAGTCAACAGCTGGGATGTTTCCGTAGGTGTTGCCTCTTATTGTTCTACACTTCCTTGTGTATAGAAATAGTAAACAGATTTGATGTTTCGGTCGGTGTTGTCTTTGGTTGTTCTGCACATCCTTATGTATGGAACCAAGGGGGTTATTACCCTATTAAATTATAAGTGTAATGCATTTGATTGGGCTAGAGCCAGGGGGAGACAAAGTCACATATAACACCCGGGTGGATTGGCTACATGGCGTCATAGGGACAAGAAAACAGGATTCCGGACTCGGGTAGTCGCATGTGCAGGAACCTTGCGGCATGTAATTAGGCGGTGATGATAATAATGATGATGATGATGATGATGATGATGATGATGATGATGATGATGATGATGATGATGATGATGATGATGATGATGATGATGATGATGATGATGATGATGATGATGATGATGATGATGATGATGATGATGATGATGATGATGATGATGATGATGATGATGATGATGATGATGATGATGATGATGATGATGATGATGATGATGATGATGATGATGATGATGATGATGATGATGATGATGATGATGACGATAATGATGATTAGTGTGACATGTTTGAACCTCAGATACATATTTCAACACTGCATATTTGTTTTTGTTTTGTTATTGTCAAAAAGGTCGCTTCATTGCACCGAGTTTTATCCCATTTGGCTCTGTCTCTTTCCGCACTTTCCGCAACGCGGAGAGCGTCGCACAAAGCACAAACTCCGCAGCTCTACGACGGCCCACATGAGTCTCCGAAAAATTAACTCGTGAACGAAGACGTGGCCGAAATCGAACCCACAACCTTCGGACCCCATTCAATTGACCACTTCACCACGAAGACTGTAATTATATTACATATCCAATTTAACTATTGTTATCCATTCAATGTAGAACTGAACAGAGTCTTTGGACTAGCTCTCTTATTCGTATCATACAATGTCAGTGAGTTTGTGTGTCACGTATCTCAGCCAAAATATAATTCATTTATTCACTTCATCTATATCTATAAAATAGGATGTATGTATGTGGGTGGGTGGGGATGTATTTGATGCGTTCGATAACGGTCCATCCGATTGATATGAAATTTTGCAAGCAACTGTCATAGCTTGGTACTGTACAATCAGCCATTCACTTACTAAAATTTTATATTTAAATTACATGACTTAATATAAGAAAAAATATATAACGGGACATAACTTTTAGTAGCATTGCTATATCTTAGGTTACGTCCCCTGGCTATAGATAGATAGATAGATAGATAGATAGATAGATAGATAGATAGATAGATAGATAGATAGATAGATAGATAGATAGATAGATAGACAGACAGACAGACAGACAGACAGACAGACGGACGGACGGACGGACGGACGGACGGACGGACGGACGGGCGGACAGACAGACAGACAGACAGACAGACAGACAGACAGATAGATAGATAGATAGATAGAGAGATAGATAGATAGATAGATAATAGAAGATGATAGATAGATAGATAGATAGATAGATAGATAGATAGATAGATAGATAGATGATAGTCGGGAAGGGAACGTGAGCTTATGTGACTACTTATATGAATTAAATGAGATGCTCCCCATCAGGAGCTGGGCGAAGCCGGGCCGGTTCAGACAGACAGACAGACACAGACAGACAGACAGACAGACAGACAGACAGACAGACAGACAGACAGACAGACAGACAGACAGACAGATAGATAGATAGATAGATAGATAGATAGATAGATAGATAGATAGATAGATAGATAGATATATAGATAGATAGATAGATAGATAGATAGATAGATAGATAGATAGATAGATAGATGGATGGATGGATGGATGGATGGATGGATGGATAGATAGATAGATAGATAGGTAGATAGATAGATAGATAGATAGATAGATAGATAGATAGATAGATAGATAGATAGATAGATAGATAGATAGATAGATAGATAGATAGATAGATAGATAGATAGATAGATAGATCCCCGCCAGGACTTGGGCGAAGCCGGGCCGGGTCACCTAGTATTATATATAACGCTGCAGTTATCTGACGAGATTCAGCTAAATATGCCAGGCAATAAATCATGCAATATATTGTTTGAGACTTCTGTGTTTACAATCAACACACACATAAATGCTAAGTACGTACAATTTCTCATCTATTTTCAGAAGGTTCTATAATAAAACGCATTGTCAACATCAACACACACAAAATACGACCTTAGTATGTGTAGTTCCCCATCTATTATTAGAATCTTCTATTCTAAATCAATCAATCAATAATGCTCCATGCCGGAAAGGGTGGGCGGTCATGACTCGCCATTTCACTCGATCACCAGTGTCGTGGATCAGCTCAGTGTTCCTGTCTCGACCATGCCATGTAGCCAAGCCATCCAGGTATGTTCCTCTCGGTCTTCCCTTTGGTCTGTTCCCTTCGATCTTGCTAGTTGTCACCAAGTTTTCCAATCCAATTCTTTTCATAACATGTCCAAAACAATTTTGACTGTCCACCTCTAATTTCTCTTATCAGTTTACGATTTTCATTTGTCTCCTGTAGTATTTGATCATTGGTTTTTCTGTCAGTCCATGGTATTCTTTGCATTCTCCTCAGAAACCACATTTCTGCAGCCATCAAATGTTTTTTCAGCTTGACTGCTCATTGTCCAAGTTCCACATCCATAAAACAGAACAGGCTCTATGTAGCACCTCAACACTCTTTTCTCGTTTCCATTGACATCTATTCTAAAACACAATGTCGAAATCAATACACAAAAAGACTACCTAAGTACGCATAACTCCCCATCCATTATTAGAAGGTTCTATCCTAAAACACACTGTCAAAATCATCTAAAAAAAAAAAAAAACGCTTAATTCTGCATCTGTTCTCAGAACGCGACCTTGACATGGTGAAGAGGGTCAAGGTAAATCAGAAGGTCACGCCGGACCTCATTGTGCAATCCCGAGACTGTGAGAGTAACTTCGAGCACAGCCTGGGCGATTTCATGCTGTCGGTCAAACGTGGCCTGCGGAACAATGCAACAATTGTACGCAACCTCCAGGAATTCTGCGCAGACATGAAGAAGGCGCGGGGTGCCAAGAAGACAAGACTTCCAATCCATCGATCAGTATTTACAGACTCTAGACTTCTTTAGACGGTAAGTTGCAGAAGTAGCATGCGAGACATTGTTAATGATTGTAGCATTGTCTTCTTTTCTTCCCAAATAGCGATACGGAGTTTTATCATCACTCGTACTCAGATACGCATGTTATTTTCTCTAAAATAACAATGATCGGGGTTGTTCTTCCACGTTAGCACTCTGATCTTATGGTTAATGTCTCTGATATAACAGCAATCAGGAGTTCTCAAGCGGCAAAACAATCTCCAGAACACACTGTGATAACATCCTCATTGATATATTTGATGTAACTATTAGGATGTTAAACTGACAAAAGCAAGCGTGTGGTCGGACGAGGGTTCGATTCCCGTATTCGTCGTTCGAGACACAAACAATATATTATTATATTGCACCATTTATTGCCTGATATATTTCGCTGTATCTCGTTGCGTGTTTACTATAGAAATAATTCAACACATTAAAACAACGTAATGAATCCTGCCGCTTAGAAATAACGTCACACTGTCACATGTTTCACATTGGTGTTTATTTCTATAGTACGACTTACACCTGTTAGTTAGTTAGTTGACAGGTCATCCTCATTGCACATCGAACCATTCAGTCCATAAGTGCTCGGATACCCTCCTCAGCAACTCCCGCAGCGTGTAGCCGCTAACGACACCAGTTCTGTGTTGGTTTATCAATCGTTTTTGGCTTCCTGCGTAGTGTTCTTGTTTGGTCACTCCTCTTTTAATTTGCTGTTCTCGCAGTCTGACCATGGTTATAGATTCACTAGTAATCATGCTGACACTTGCACCTGACGGGATACAGTGAAATCATCATCATCATGGTCCATGCCGACAAGCGTGGACGGTCATATTTTACCATCTCACGCTATCACCAAAGTCGTGGATCAACTCAGTGTTCTTGTCTCGATTCTGCCATGTGACCAACCGCTCTGCCTTCCCCCTGGTCTTTTCCCCGCAATCTTGCCAGTTGTCACCAAATTCTCTAATTTATTTCTTCATATAACATGCCCAAACATATCTTGACTAAGTCTAATTATCTCTAATCAGTTTCTGTATGGTTACAGTGAAATATACCAGCCAATACATTGTGCAAGTTGTTGTTTTCATTATGCTGGTAATTTTAAATGTTGTTTACTTTCTGTAACCAACAGACAACATTAATTTATTGATCTATTTAATTATTTATATATTTATTTATTTACTTCGCAGCGCCTTCACTGTGGTTGAGGAGAACATCGTACATCCGCTTTGTCAGGTCCGAGCACTCTGCGAGAAAGACAAACAGCAAAAGCTGAAGAAGGCCATCAAGGACGCTTGCTCAGAAATGCTGACGAAGCTGAAACCAGAGGCAGACCTGCAGAGAATCCGGCATAAGGAGTGGGAGATGAAGGTGCTGCCTCGCGAGCAGAGTTTGTTCTATGGGTTAATTAGTCTGGTGCCCATGTGTCTAGACAGACTGACCACCATTGACCTCAACACGGATGAATACATTATGGATTTCCCGGAGATGTGTGCCTGGTTACCAAGATTACTGACCGGTTCCTGGTGCAGATTGTAATGTTAGGACATAATGGAGACATGAACAATTGTTTGCACGATTTACTGCATGGCCTGTTTCGCTGCATCTCGTCAGGTACATAATGCTTAACTCACACAATAAAAACATGATTAGATAAATCCTTCAAGCTGAAATATACAAGATACATATTCACATGATAATTTGAATTGTCTACCACGGTAATTTTAAACTGCCGTTTTATTTGCACAAAGTTGGTTTCTGTAAATGAATGACAACTGCCTCTATCACCTTTAAATTGAAACGATTTTGTGTGTTAAACAACATATGAAACGCATTGTCCCTATCAATCAGGTGACCGGTTTCCAAAATGTGCCGTCCAATCGATGACGTAGAGAATTTGTGGTGTGTAGGCTTTGCCGTGTTATCAGAGTTTTTATTATTATTATTATTATTATTATTATTATTATTATTATTATTATTATTATTATTATTATTATTATCTATCATACTATCATCATCACATGGCATCTCAAGGAAACTGCAACTTTAACCCATATGGCATGTGTGGAGCTTTTCTATTCTTATTTCTACAATTGTTTCCTTGTTTTCTATGACTGCGATCAGTACCATTGTGTTTATTTCTCACAAGGAAATATTTGACTTCGCCCGTGTGTTACAGAGGCCCATGAGGGAAAGCAAAGAATAGTAACACTGCAACTGACCATGCATGTCGTCAAGGCAACTAAAGAGGTTTGGCAGCAGACTGGCTACTTCATCCAATAAAGAACGTAAGCCACAAAATCTACACAATCATGGGCAAGTCTGCCAAGGACGTGGTCTGTGTTGGCTGAGGGTGTGTATCATTGTGCGTTAAGGGGTTTAACAAGCAAGCGGATCGACTTCACTGCACTGAGTTTTGTCCAATATGCCTTGGTCTTTTTCTAGAGGACGGAATGCAGAAAGCGCCGCACAAAGCACGAACTCCGTAGCTTCGGCGACGATCCCCAGGAGTCTACGAGACAATTGCACTCGTGAACCGAACATCGTAAGCCAAAATCGAACCCATAAACTTCGGTTCGCGAGGCAGACGGCGAAAACATTTCGCCACGGAGACTCCCTGTTTTATTGGAAGATGATGGATAGCAGAAGAAGTAGAAGGGGAGGAAGAGTGTCTTAGGAAACCTTTTATTGGTCAAGTGTGTGGGGGATGGGAGGGGTGGGTGAATCTAACATGTACGAATACTCGTGTTTTTAAACATACAATGTCGGGTCTAGCATATTCATCATTATCGTCGTCATCATCATCATCATCATCATCATCATCATCATCATCATCATCATCATCATCATCATCATCATCATCATCATCATCATCATCATCATCCAATTGCATGTCCAGTACAGAACAGTTCCAGCATAACATTTTTTTGTTAATTGTCTCCCTTCATAATTTCTGTGATTCTAGTTTTCTGGACGTCTGTGGCTGAGGTAGTCTGTCATTGCTTTCCTTCTTGATGGTGATCAAACCTGGTCGATGACGGCGGCCATTGTCTCTATATAGAGGATGAATCACCAAAACATCGAGAGGTAGATGGTCTGCTTTACTAGAACACGATCACACGTACGAGGGCTATTCCAAAATCAACCACCGATTAGCTGGTAAAAATAAACATGTTGCCATAGCGACACTGTTCATTGCTTGCATCATTCCGTAGTCTTTTATCTCACTACACATCAACCTACAGTCACATTTGTTCCGTGGTTCTCGAATTGCATACGAATAAAAATGGACGTTGCAGCTACAGCCTTCGTTAGCACACAAACAACAAACATACAACACGATAAATACATGGAATACTGTCTCCATGAGATTCTCATCCAGCCCGAATCGATCTTGAGACCATCACAACGACTATCTGTCGGCTGCTCTTAAGCTCCATTCGACACTTGCTACAGTGGTTTTGTGTTACCCTGGTCTGCTAAACAGAGATGGTGATCGGGAAGATCATCATGGCCTGGAGAGAATGGTGCTGCAGGGAGTGACGAGATTATGTGGTCGGCACTCAGGACTCCGTCCTGTAAAGGATATGCAACTAACTATAACTTGACGTCTGTAGAGGGGCTGTTTGTGTTTCAAAGATAAACATGAATAAGTTATTTTTTTTCCTTGTCTTTCGTTGTGTCTAAATTTAATTGAACCCGACCACAATTAAGACTTGTTGATCATACATGTTCATAACGAACATTTAAAATAATTTATTTTCAAAGATATCCTCGAAAATAAAAGATTGATTCATGTGAATTCATTTTATTCTTGTGTTTTTATATTCTTATATTTATTGTGGAATGTTTTCTTAGCACAGTGTGCAACATATTATTTGTAAATAATTTGTACATAAGACGTGAATTGGCCAAGGCATAAGAATGCCCACTTTACACAACATACGTGTCCGGGGGTTCATAGCGAAGGTTAATTACAGTATTTAGTGCAGAAGAGCCTGGCATATGATACTATGACATCTTGTCTGAGAATGGAGGTGCAGGTAGCCACAGCGGAGGTCCGCTGGTTCGGGGGACAAACAGCACACTGAAGTCGTGATTGTAACAGACTCACAGATTACGTTGATAAAGATGAAGACGGGTATGTTTCGTGCATAGTGGCACGCTGATATATATATATATATATATATATTATATATATATATATATATATATATATATATATATATATATATATATAATATATATATATATATATATATATATATATGGAGCAGACTTCCGGTCTCAAGCATGGCGGTTAAGCATTGAACCGCTACGGCCTCTGTAGTATTTATCCTTATGGTTGCGGGTTGCATTCGCATTTTCCTCATGTTGGACTAGTAGTGTATGGTTCCGTCACCCTGTTACCGATGAGTGCGTGGTGCGACTCTGTGAGCTGTGAAATTCATGTGGAATGGTTTTACATCTGTCCGCTTTTGTTTGTGCAGTGAACTGCATGTTCGGAACAGTGGCTACCGGCTGTTGCGGAATTGACTGAATGGCCTGTTCGGGTCACAAGTGCATTTTTCAGGAGACTCCTGGGAGTCGACGCTGGAGCTACGGAGTTCGTGCTTTGTGCGGCGCTTTCGGGCCATGTGAAAAAACCCGGGTCAGTGAAGTCTTTCTGGTAACTGCCGATACCATCGACCATGAACTGTAATTTTCGTGGATGACTTTTGTGTTGGCATTCTGGCGGCGGCATTATGCACAGTGTACCTGTGAGGGCTGTTGGATTGCCGAGACTCCTGTTTGTTCCACTTTTCACATTGGACAGTGAGGAGCATTTTGTGTGATATTCACTGGCACAGGAACGGAGCATAGTGGGGACGACCCGTTGCAGTGAAGTTGGAACCCCGACTAACTAACTAACTACCTAACTAACTAACTAACTAACTAACTAACCAACTAACCAACTAACTAACTAACTAACTCAAGATATGGAGCGTCGTTTTGCATCTTTTCTACATTACATGCTGGTGTGGTGGGAAACTAGGAGGCGGACTGATTGGCTGGATCAGCAAAGCTAAGTGGGGTAGTGGTGCATTATTAGGGAGACGCGTTGAGGGCCCTTTAGAGTCATGTGCATACAACGTTCGAAAAACAGCAGCTGGTGATTTGCGCTAGTTGTTCTACAATGTTATGAGCGTCGATCAATCAGAAAGCAATGGCAAACTACTGAACGTAAACTTGCCAAGAAGTTACAAACTGCCAACAATGCGGGGGTTGACTGCGACGTCCTGTAAAGGATATGCAATTAACTAATTGAGACCTAATATTGTTAGAATATTCTTATGCAATAATGAGCAATAAATAGTCCTCTTAATTATTTAAGAATATCATTACTTAATACGAAGATTGATAGGGTAGATAAAAACAAGCTGTGGGAAATCCTTAAACCATATGGAGTGAGTACGCATCTAACAAACCTATGTAGAAGCTTAAACAACAACAGTGAATGCATAGTGAGAGCAACTGGAGGACACTCAGAACCCTTCACCATAAGATCTGGAGTACGACAAGGTTTTGTCCTGTCCCCTCTCTTGTTCATAACATATATAGACAACATATGTAAAGAAACCAGCCAAACAGAGGCCGCAAGAATACCGCATGACGAGAACACAGAAGAAGAACCATCTGCATATCTAACCATTAGAGAACTCCTGTTTGTGGACGACCAAGCACTAATAATAGCAAAACCAGAAGCTGAATTACAAGACCACATGAATAGTGACTATAACTAAAGAAGAAAATACAACAATTCACTTAAATAAACATATCTTAAAACAAGTAAAGCGTTTCAAGTACCTATGAAGTGTCATCAAATATCATCAAATGGCAGATCAGAAGATGAGATCAAAAATAGATGCAATAAGGCAAACCAACTCATTGGACAAATGGCACCAATACTAAAGAATAAGCATGTATCAATAACTACTAAGAAAGCACTTTACAATACAATCTTCTTACAACTCTAAGCTACCAATGCCTAACCTAGTCAATGACAGAAAAAGAGAAAAGAAAAATCACAACAACATAAATGAGACTCTTGAGAAGAATACTCAACGTATCAAGAAGAGATAAGATCAGAAATGAAGAAATCAGGACTAAAGTGGGGATTATAGCAGCACAAGATTTTATTAGAAAGCAGCAAGTCGAATGATTTGGTCATGCAAGTAGGTTACCAGTCAACAGCATACCACAACAAGCAATGATGTACAGACCAGATGGAAACAGAGGAAGAGGCCGACCATGTTAATGTTGGATGGAGGGAATAGCAGAGTCCATGGGAATATCGATTCATGAAGCCCATAATCGGGCACTCTCACGATGTTTATACTTCACTTCGACACCGCAAGGTACAAGAGGAACATGATGAGATGAGATGAGATGAGAGAATACGAAGCCCTCAGGATAACTTTAGAATAGTCTACTACAATATGTGAGCCATAAATAGACCTATTAATAACTTTACAGTGGTATCATACTGTTTGCAAGTCATGTGAATGCAAATGTGCAGTGATGTCATTCGTGATAACTGTCAGAGTCCAACAGGGGACAGCGATGCAGGGACATCGTTACGACCGCCAGGCGACTTAGCTCCCAGTAAGGGATGCAACAACTTCGTTGCGCCGCCAGGCGAATAGGAGTTACCGGCCTGCGAGATCGCTGGCTGACCAGCGGTCAGGCCGCCAACGCAAGACGCACGCCTGCCACGTGACGCCACGTCAGGCAGGAGGCAAGTTGCGAACCAGTTCCAGACAGCTCTGGGACACGGAACATGACGGACGTGTGATTGAGAGAAAGGCGTTGTATGGTTTCTGTATTGAAAGGCGAGTGTCTGGACATCTTGCGAGTCAGACTTGTGAACTGTATTGTGGATGCAAGTTGTAAAGTATCCATTATATATATTTGTGATCATCGTTCTGTATTTGATATGTTAATAAATCCATCGAACGATGTGTCGTTGAGTCTTACGTCAAATCACGTTGTATTTGTACTGTCTCACACTTGTTAGGAAAGCGAGCCAAGTTTAAGACCCTGACATGTGTGAACGTGGAGGGCTCGTCCCGCTTTAATTTACTTATATTTGAACGTGAATAGCTCGTCCTTGTTGAACGTGAAGGTCTTGTCCAGCTTTAATTTAGTTAGATTTGAACTTATATGTGAACGTAATTTACTTGGATTAGAGTTAAATGTGTTAATGTGATCATGGAAGGCTCATTTTGAATTATTACTACATTATTTAAACATCTGTAAGATCATTTGTAAACGTACAATGCATAATTTTGTTTGATCCTGTAAGCGTGTAAAACATTTGTGATTTGTGAAACTTGTCACCGTTTTGACCTTGTCGACATTGTGATCTTGTCGCCATTTTGACCTTGTCGCCATCTTGTAAACTTGATGTCTATGTCCTTACTGAATGTCATCTTGATGTAAGTGATGTGTCATCAATGTTGTAGAGTGTTAAGATACTTGTAGATTGTCTTTGTGCATTAAGTTGGTGGAACGCGAAAAGTGTTTGGAAAGAAAGTAACGTGTATTGTAAAAAAAAACTGTTGACGGACAAACTTACGACATACAACTACACTCAACGCCATACAAACCTAATCAACACTTAGTGACAAGCAGGCACACACCAACAAATAGACGCTAATTTATCTTCTTCCAAAATAAAAGCAGGTTTTTCCTTACCATCCGAAACCGTGCCGTAGAGGTCATTTGTAGTCTGAAGTAGCGACCCTACAGTTCCTAGCCCAATTCCCAACCGTTCTTCACCGCATCCAGGGCACTTGAGTATAATTTTTTTTCTTTTCGAATACTTTAAAGATGCATTTTTAGGCACATATCGTCCATATAAACAAATTGTAAATTGTTGATTACTAACCACTTATAACATATTGTGTGTGGCTGGTATTCCATTGACATTTTTCCATCATGTCTTCATTATTTGATTTCATTGATATGGGGATAAAGTTACAGTTACATGGTGATGAACTAACACAGTGGAGTGAGCAGAAATACGCGGAATACCTACTTGTGCAGGAAAAAGCTAATGAACGCGAAGAAAGAGCAGCTGAAAGAGCTCTTAAGCAGGCAGAGGCAGAAACAGCCTTAAAGCAAGCTGAGATAGATAGTGAACTTAAGAAGGCAGAAATAGCAGCTCAGAGTAAGAGAGAAGAACTGGAGTTACAGTTGAAGATAAAACAACTTGACACTGAGACTGCGATTAACAAAGAACATAAGAAATCTGAAAGACTGGAGAAAGAAAACCAGTACAAGAAATATCAAGGTATTGTACGTAATTATACCTCGGGTGACTGCATCGCAGCCTTTACCCAAAATTTTGAAACATTAATGGAACATTATCAAGTTCCACTGTCTGAATGGAATATTGTGTACATGAGGAGTTTGTCAGGGGAACCTCTTAAAGTTATTGAAACCATCCCCAAAGACCTCAGAAAAGATTACCATTATTTGAAATCTAAGATTATGGCACATTTTATGTTAGATGAGGCAGGTTACAGAGAACAATTCAGTAAATTGAGCCCAAAATCGACTCAAACGTTCTCTGACTACCTCTGCTTAGTCCGAGATATTTTCACCAAATGGACGTCAGCAGCTAAAATTGAAAAAAGTTATCAGAGATTGGAAGATCTAATCATTAGAGACAAAATTGTATCATCTATTCCTTCAGCCTTTGCTAAATTTTTGTTAGAGAATGAATGCTCTAGTGTGGATGAGATTGAAAGACGGGGTTCGGCTTACTACACAGCCAACAAACATTGCTTTGCTACTGAAGATACTAACATTAACTTTGTAGCAGCGGCTAACTATGACAAACAACCCTATAGTAGGCAGAAACCTCATAGGCCTACCTCTGAGAAATTTAATCATTGCAATTTTTGTAAATATTCACATCATCAGGGTGAAATGTGCGATCAGAACCCAGGGTACCAGACTTACTTATTAAACATGGTAAACAGACAAGACAAGGAACGTAAATCCTTTAAAAACTCACGAAAATGTTTCCTCTGCAAGGCATGGGGACACCATCGGAAAGATTGTAAGGGCAGGCATATGACCAACAAAGCAAATGCCGCCTTGTTTGATAGTTCGTCTTCTGATGAAGAAGAGCCAGAGAAACATCCTGTGAACTCAGCACAGGCTTTTGACATATTCAGCGCAAACAAATGCTCTGTTTGTAACACCTTCTATGAAGATGGTATTTTAACATGCGGTCATGCCATCCCTATTGCCAATGAAGAAGCTAATTTGGTAGTAGACTCAAAAGGCAGAATAAACATCCATCACGGATATGTAAATGGCAAATCTGCTACAGTCCTTCGCGACACGGGCAGTTCACTCATTGGCCTGAAGAAAACGTTCATAATGCCTACAGACTATACAGGCAGGCACGTAACATGTAGAACATTCTCAGGCAATATTGAGAAATACCCATTAGCATGGGCATATATTGAAACACCTTTCCTCACTGGGAAAGTAAAGTGCGCTGCACTAACCAGTCCAGTTTGTGATATAATTATTGGTAATTTACCTGAGGTAAATGATAAACCTCATGACATAACATCTGTATGTATTGATGATACCATAACATCACCATCAAATGTCATCATTGAAAATGTCACACCACCTATTGATTGTAAGTAGCTAATGTAGCACTAAGTTCTCATGACATCATTGAAACTGTTGTTCCATCATCATCTGACATCATTGAGTGTGTGAACGCAGTAACAAGAGCTACTGCTCGAGTGCAAGATGAAATAAATCAAACTGAGGCGATACAATTACTCAGCCCAGTTTCAATATCTACTAACACCATGAAGGAAGCATTTGTAACAGCCCAAAAAGCTGATCCTTCATTGTCAAAATACTTTGACCTGATCGGCCGAAAGCCAAAAGTAACCAAGAATGCAAAATGGCATTTTGCTATGAAAAATGACATACTCACCAGGTATTACACCAGAGGTGACAATACCACAGAGCAAACTGTTTTGCCAACTAGTTATCGCAAGCAAGCCTTACATCTTGCACACGATATACCTCTTGCAGGACATATGGCATACGTCAAGACCAGATCAAGGTTATTGACACAGTTTCACTGGCCAAAATTTTGCAATGACATTAAAGAATATTGCAGAAGTTGTGACACCTGCCAAAAACTGGTTAAAAAAGGTAAACACCCGCAGGCAAAGTTACAAGTTACCGACTTAGCCAGTCGACCTTTTGAAAAGCTATCGGTTGACATAGTGGGCCCTCTTAGTCATACAACAACTAGAGGGAATAAATTTATTCTAACTGTCATTGATCAATGTAGTCGCTGGCCAGAAGCTATTCCGTTAAAGAACATAACTGCCAATGACATAATGGAAGTGTTCTTCCATATTTTTTCTAGGATAGGTTTTCCGGATACTATCCAATCTGATAGGGGCACTCAGTTTATTGCCGCATCCACCCAAGCTTTCACCAAAATGTTGGGAGTGAAGCAGTGTTTCAATTCACCCTACCATCCTCACAGTAGCGGAGTAATAGAAAAGTTTAACGGGGATCTTAAGCACATGCTTGCAAAAGTAACGCAAGAACACCCCAACAACTGGGATGTATATCTACCAGCTATTCTTTTGCTTATCGCGAGGTACCTCATGCTAGTAACCGGTTTCTCTCCTTTTGAACTCATCTATGGTGCCAAACCACGTGGCCCATTGACCATTTACCACCACATGTTAACTGACTCTACACCAATACTTAAACCCATATCATCATACTTATATGTTACATCATTGCGTGAAAGAATCATCAAATCTTGTGTTATTGCAAAGAATGCACTAAAACTATCTGGTGCTACTTATAGACAGTATGCTGACAAAGGTAACAGGACGATAACATTGACACCTGGACAGGACATTCTTCTGCTACTACCATAGTGACAGACATCTACTGACTGATTCTTGGCAAGGACCTTTTAAAGTAACGAGACAGATTTCACCTGTAGACTACGAAATCCTTATAAAAGACAAACACAAAATATTTCACATAAATATGCTAAGACCATACCACAACAGAGACAACGAACATGACGATACGACAGCTTGTACAGTGATAATAGATCACGAAGATGACGATGCTAGTGACGAAATTCCAACACCTGCATTAGACACGACAGACTGCTTGAAGGAGATCAAAATCAATCCAAATTTATCTCAAGCAGACACAGACAGGTGCAAACAACTTATACAGCAGTACAACACCATCTTTTCCAACAACCCAGGACAAACAGAATTAGTACAGCATCACATCACACTCACATCAAACACACCCATTAGATGCAGACCATACACCATCCCATTACATTACAAAGAACATTTACATCAAGAAATCATCAACTTAGAGAAAAATAACATCATAAGACGATCCCAATCAGACTACTCATCTCCCATGGTCATAGTACGCAAAAAGGACAATACAATAAGACTGTGCATCGACTACCGAAAACTGAATAAAATAACTGTTCTAGATCTTGAGCCAATGGCAAACACTGACGATCTTTTGACAGAACTGACAGACTCTAGGTTCTTTACGACTGTAGACATGACGAAAGGTTATTGGCAGATTGCTGTAGACGAACAGAGCAGACATCTGACAGCATTTGCCACACCTTGGGGACTGTACGAATGGTGCAAACTTCCATTTGGGCTTGTTAACGCCCCAGCCACATTTGTACGGATGACACGACTACTTCTAGTAGACATTCCTAACATAATCTGCTATATTGACGACATATGTATTCACACAGAGACAATGACTGAGCACATTAAGACTTTAGACCAGACATTTGAACGGATCAGACAGCATGGACTGACAGTGAAGCCTGCAAAAGTAGACATAGCCTACCAGGAAATATCATTCTTGGGTTATAAAATATCCAGTGGCTTTGTCACGACAGACGATAAAATTGTGTCCAAGATACTAAACTCTCACTTCCGACTACTAAAAAACAAGTCAGAAGTTTGTTGGGCTTAATAAATTACTACCGGCAGTTTATTCCTGATTTTTCTGAACTGACCGAGGTATTTACTAATCTACTAACAAAAGATAAACCAGAGAAAATTTTACACGATCAATGTCTAAAAATTGCATTTCATAAAGTTCTATCATGTTTTTGTGATAAGAATGAACACAATCTTATCCTTAAATTGCCCGATATCCGTTTACCTTTCAGATTACGCACAGATGCTAGCTCCGTGGCGATTGGAGCAGTCCTGTTGCAGGAGTATAACAACATCCTCCACCCCGTTTATTTTGTATCCAGAAAGCTGAAGGCCCGAGAGCGGGCATATTCCATTCCTCAATTGGAAGCCCTAGCTTTAGTAGTAGGTATTACAAAATTATCTAGATTTTTTCTAGGACGCCATTTCATCGTAGAATCGGACAGCAGCCCCTTACGATGGATGAATTCAGGTGTGCCTTCGAACCATATGGTAGCGCGTTGGTCTTTGAAACTTCAAGATTATAGCTTTGAGGTTCGACATATCCCAGGCAGAACCAATTCAATTGCCGATCTTTTGTCACGTTGTCCGACCGACCCAGTGAGCACCAATGTCTGAGTGCAGTATGTAGAAATACACTCAGACTGACACACATTTAGCAGTGAATAGTGGTTTTTCATTCACAAAAAGCTGTGTAATGTCTACAATATTGTGATAGGGATTACTCCCATTATATATAGTGTTCTTATTTTACTAGTTCATGTAGTGATTGTCGTGTATAAATGTGCAGTATGTGGTAGAAAGCGAACTTTATTAACTGTATATATTACGTACAAGAACAGTGTCACATTCGCACTTACCTGAAGCGAAGTAACCAACGTGACAGTGACAACTTCGTGTGGAATCTTCCAGGAACATTTTAATTACGAGTGTGAAAGTAAAAACTGAACAGTAACGACTTTTCTACACCTCTGCAGTGAACCGAAATCTTTAATGTTCGACTGAAACATCTAACACATGAACATTCGATCGTAATCCAGAAGATTGTGTAGCAACATCCAACACGAACTTTGAGAACATTGTACCTTCCTTAAACTACATCAAACCGGAACAGGTGTGTTCTGCAAGCTTTACCATCAGCTGATTTTAGTGTTCGTGTGTATTTCCGGATTAATTAGAAATTTAGAACAAAAATAGCAGACTACATATAAAAGGTTAAAAAGTTTTGACGATTCTAAAATGTTTAGGATTCTATAAAATTGAATACACGAATTGTGTGTTTATTTATTTCTCTAATGTAATCTTAGAATCATATCTTGATTAACGTATTCATATTACCGACCTTTCTCGTTAATATGAAGAAACGTCAAGCAATGACACTAAGAAATTAAATAGTTATTGTAAATTATTGTGTTTCACTAATGTTAAAATTATTTCCCTTTCATTTATTGTTATTACATTTTCACACAAAGGGCATAATTTGAAATGTATATGCTAATGTGTTGTGTGTAATATAACATGTTGTTGTTAAAGTGTTGACACCACAGGCAGGCATCTACTTGGGCATGGCAGAGTGTTGCCAACATTGTATACCAACACAATAACTCCTGGCCAAGTAGGGACAGGGTTGGAGTGTTTTATACGACTTATATAAAGTCGTATTTCAGTCTGGCTAGATGGTTTTTGTTCCAAGAACCATATTATTATTTGTTTTCAAATTGCTGCGAGGTAGATGCGTGAAGCTGGAACTACTGATCTGACTGGGTGATAATACAATTGAGGTAACCAGCCATCGAGAGGGTGAAGCCTGATATGTGTTAAACATGAAGCACCACATGTCTGTGTACCCAACTCCCAGTTCTTATATATTTCTATGCCATGTGTGTATTTTTGATAACGTTGTGTATAACAATAGAAAGGTAGACTCTGACAAGGGTATACTATTAACCCAACAGGTACAGACATTATACATGAAAGACGACATCTTTCATGGATTTTACCGGGGGAGCGTGTCAGAGTCCAGGGGACAGCGATGCAGGGACATCGTTACGACCGCCAGGCGACTTAGCTCCCAGTAAGGGATGCAACAACTTCGTTGCGCCGCCAGGCGAATAGGAGTTACCGGCCTGCGAGATCGCTGGCTGACCAGCGGTCAGGCCTCCAACGCAAGACGCACGCCTGCCACGTGACGCCACGTCAGGCAGGAGGCAAGTTGCGAACCAGGTCCAGACAGCTCTGGGACACGGAACATGACGGACGTGTGATTGAGAGAAAGGCGTTGTATGGTTTCTGTATTGAAAGGCGAGTGTCTGGACATCTTGCGAGTCAGACTTGTGAACTGTATTGTGGATGTAAGTTGTAAAGTATCCATTATATATATTTGTGATCATCGTTCTGTATTTGATATGTTAATAAATCCATCGAACGATGTGTCGTTGAGTCTTACGTCAAATCACGTTGTATTTGTACTGTCTCACACTTGTTAGGAAAGCGAGCCAAGTTTAAGACCCTGACAATAACATAACATAACATAACATAACATAACATAACATAACAATATCGCGATGGCCTTCAATTTCTGTCTAACCTCATTAGTCAATGTCCGAGATTTACAGACATACAGTAGTATGGTCAGTGTGTACTTAGAACAGAACTTATAGTACATAGTACTAAAGTCTGCTATATTGCACCAGGTGTTACTCCGTTTTGTTCGCCAAGAGCATGCACAAAGCACAAACTCCGTATCCCCAGCGATGACACTCACAACCTCACCCCAAGAATCTCTGGGGGAAATTGCACTCGTGCTCTGAGCCCGGGGGGCAAACACACAACCTTCAGAACGTGTGGCAGACGACTTAACCCCTTCGTTACGGAAAAACAGCTCAACCCAAACCCAGGCCTGTCAAACGGTCTTGGCCCCCCCATGGTCCTTTTTTGTTTTTTTTTA
>JACEFZ010019425.1:0-25313 GCA_014155875.1 Cepaea nemoralis
CCTAGTAAAAAGTAACAATCAGGACAAAGA
Organism: Cepaea nemoralis; assembly: GCA_014155875.1. Classification (NCBI taxonomy): domain Eukaryota; kingdom Metazoa; phylum Mollusca; class Gastropoda; order Stylommatophora; family Helicidae; genus Cepaea; species Cepaea nemoralis. The sequence goes on from JACEFZ010019425.1 coordinate 31, forward strand.
AAATTCTCATACCAGAAAAAAAAATACATGTACATTTCTCTGATATTAAGTACATGATACTCATACATAATAATTAATCATAATGCTGATGCAGGGAGCCTTTGTTTTTGGGTTTTCTCAGGGGTTAATCCCTAACTAAAACATACATTGTTTTCCCCCACTGCGTACAGCAGATGAGGATAGTAGTCGCTGTGATATATTTTGTCAAGGACTGCTATTATTCAAGCAATTTATTCAATCAATCTTTGCTTCTGTTCCTACTACAGTGAGGTGATGCGGAGTGAATCCTATCCGAACATGCATTTACATCACGCGTTTAATTGTTCATGAATTTATATTCAAACATGGCCTGTCCCTAACACTATTTTATGAAATGATTATATGTTCACCCTCATATGGAGTGGTTACTAATCTGTTAACAAAAGAATGGTACTAAAATTTAGCACTATATTTCCAAGTTACAGATTATAATGTGGCAAAATATTTTATCCCCTGACTAAGTAAGAGTCAGGAATATGCGTAATCATTTGTATGTCCCCGCATGGATAAAACAAGTTCAGAGACATCCTTACCAGTGCATTTACACTACATAGGATATTTGAAAGTGGCAGACACCAGTTCTCTACTTGTGCAGTATGAAATCAAGAGTCTGCTCCTACATTGAGAAAATGTTTCTTTAAAGTCCAATCTCTACAGTACATAAATTATTTGCAGATTTCTAAGCATCGATAGGGATATATAGTTCCATTGCATAGAAGTTATTTTTCATAGGACTATGAAATTGGCAGAAACGAGTTTTCTTCTCTGAAGTATGAATCAGGAGTCTTTCCTAAATTGAAAAGAGTTTCTGACATGAGAGTTGATACTCTGTGTACTACAGTACACATACTATTCATAGGTTATAAACACCATTTAGTTAGATATAAGTTCATAATGCCTATAAAAGATATTAACATAGGGATTTGAAATTGTAAGACATAGGAAAAATTACAGCGTGGCGCCCACCTGTGTTTCCTTAGTAAACATCATCCAGCCTGGTTTAAGAGAATTTGTAACTAATTCTTAATTAAACATACTGGTCAATGTAATACATAAATATATCTTAATAATGTAGATAACATACCAATAGCTTGAAGAGATCATGGTTTTAAAAGGCAAAATACCTTTTCCCCGAAGGGAAAGGTCGACTTTCTTGTGTGTTCTCTTGACTAGAAATGGCCGCTTCAGTCTTTGTTTTCCCCCTCGCCAGGATTGGCCAGGTAAGGGAGAGAAAACAAGCCAAAATAAATTTAGCTGTGCCACGGTCAGTCTATCGCTGTTTTATTTTCTCCTACATTAAGTAAGTTACTTAAACAGTAATTGTAAGGGTTTGTTTATTTTTAAGGGAGTCCATAAATAGGAAAGGTTAAGGACGTTTTATTATACCACACAAGGGTAAGTTAATAAGCAAGTCACAAATGGCTATAGAAAAATAACTAAATATGATAACAACTCGAAAACAGTTTATTTTTATACATACATTGTTCCTTTATTTCTCAACATAATTTCCACTAACATTGATGCACTTATCCCATCGTTTTATCAGTCCTTCCAACCGGCGGCATAGACCTGCGTGCTCTGTTTTCTAAACTACGTTTTCACTTCACATTCAATTTCGGCGTCATTCACGAAATGTCTCCCACCGAGGTGGGTAGTCAGTGTTTATGCTGACAAATGTTTGTCCCGTAAAGCGGTGCATAGCTGGGTAGAAAACGTTACGAGGGCGAGTCAATAAGTAAGTCACACAGTTCTGTAGGATAGCCGGTAAATGAAAACAAAGCACGCAGTTCTATGCAGCCGGTTTGGGAGGACTGATAAAACGATGGGATAAGGGCATCAATGTTGGTGGAAATTATGTTGAGAAATAAAGGAACAATGTATGTATAAGCATAAACTGGTTTCAAGTTGTTATCATGTGTAGTTATTTTACTACAGCCATTTGTGACTTACTTATTAACTTACCCTCGTAGTTACCGTGACAAACATTTCAAACGATTTCTTATCAATGACCTACCTACGGTTGTTTCAGTTGTTTAAGTGCAAGTATATCATCCAGACATAATGATGGATATTTCCCATAGGTACCGTAACTTTAATATTGTCCACATTTAGTTCCGTATTTCTCGATCTCACATTGAAACGTCAGCACATTGCTGCTATACACTGAAGCACCGCACCTGTCCTTCATTTGCACTTCTTGTAAACATTCCAGTTATGTATTAGTGTTCATTTATTGTATATTTTAATTTGTATTAATTGTGGTATTATTACGGAAGAGCATGGCTACACACAATGTTTAACAACGTTTGAGAACAATAGACACCACAAGAATGGGGAAGCGTCATAATCACCCCAACTTGAAAAAGAAACAATGGCAGTAAAAGAGGCTGCACACAATACATGGGCATTTCCCTTTTGAGTCATACTTTGAAAATATCTTGCAAAGTTCTCGAGAAAAGACTACGACTTACAACAGAAACCTAGCTAAACAAAACACAACTTTTATTAAGGAAAAACAAAGGATGCATAAATGCCATCTGTGCTCTTAGACAACTAATAGAAAAATCAATCCAATTTGATGAAATATTGTGCTTAGCATTTGTCAACCAAGGAAAGGCATTTGATAGAGTAGATAGAAACAAGTTGTGGGAATTCTTAAAAGATATGGAAGATCACACATCTAAGGAACATATGTAGAAGCTTATATAGCAACAGTGAATGGATAGTGAGAACAAACGGATGACACTCAGAGCCCTTCACCATAAAATCCGGCGTACGAAATGGTTGTGACCTGTACCCACTTCTTGTCCATGACCTAATAGACAGCATATGTAGAGAAATTAGCCAAACAGAGACCGCAACAACATTTCATGAGGAACCGCAGAAGAATAACCGCTATTAAAGAACTCATAGTTGCGTGCGTTAAAGCACTAATTGTAAACCCAGAAACAGAACAAGTCTAAAAATATGGTCTAAACGAAATGTGTAAGGAACATAACATGAACATTAGCTTCAGTACAATATAGAAAATGACTATAATAAAAGAAGAAATACAACAGAGACTCATCTAAAATAGCAACCCCTGAAGTAAGGTGCTTCAAGTACTTAGGAAATATACTATTATCAAATTGCAAACCACAAGACGAGATCGAAAATATGTGCAATTAGGCAAATCGACTTACTGGCACCAATACTAAAGAACAAATACGTATCAGTAGATACTAAAAAGGCACTGTATAACATAATCTTCCTATCATCCTTATACCAAACCTTGGACCAATACCAAACATGGTCAATTACAGACAAGAGAAAAGAACAATTGGAACAATGTAAATGAAATATATGAAAAGAATATTCAACGAATCAAGAAGAGAGAAACTCAGAAATTGTGAAATCAGGACTAAAGTGCCAAAATACTTGATTAGGCAAGCCCTGTGCAGATCACCTGTTGACCAAGTTTAATGTGGGAGCTGGAAGTGGCAGAAATCAGCAACTATCATAAATCATAAAATGATCTTACCATCACCTGCAGAAAACACCTCTAGAGAAAGAATCCTAGGAGGAGTATAGATATATGATTCCAATACTCCATTATTGTAAACTTATGTAATAGATGTTTTTTTTTTTTAAACTTATTACTAAAATCTTTGTGAAGTTAATTTATATATTCTACGATTATAACATTGTCGGTGAATGTCTATAAAGTAAACATATCTTATATTTTGTTAGCATATACATCTAATAACATGAAACAGAGAAAAATGTCGCGCTGCCGACGAACACTCTTATCTTTAACCAAACAGATGGAAAACCAATGTGTTTAAGTGTTGAGTTGAGTTGAGTTACGAACCGACATCACTGCACTCAAGACATTCCCATACATGCTCCGTCCCCTCGTTCAACAGCCAGCGAAGAGTCATACTACCAATCGCTCCCACCGCTATCTGATTAAAAGTTCTCCTGGTCTTCCCTCTCAGTTTTGAGATTCTTTCAGAACCCCTGCGTTTAAGTATGATTCCACAAAAGGTCCTTGTTATGCGATCTGTCTAGGAAGTCTCTCTCTTTTCTGGTCATAAGAAGTCTCCAGACAGCAGTATTTTTTTTTTTTTTTTTTTTAGTTTTCAGTAAGCATCTTCCTAAGGCTGGAAACTTTGTGGGAATTCTTTATTTTGTCTTCCCTCGTTCCTTAGACTTAATGATCTTTCTGTGTCAGTGACACTAACCCAGGAGGACATTTTTGGGGTTGCTCGCCTCGTGATTGAATCTGGGAGTGAACCCTACAACACTGATTTCCTCCTAGTCAGGTATGTATACGTGGTTGTACTCTCGTATCTATTGTTTCTTCACAGGATTTAAACATACCTTTCTATTTCATTATAAATTACAATACCCTGCTATAGTCAAGATATTTCTGAGCTTGTTTGACACAGCACCAAGAATCTGACAGTTTACAAAATGCGAACTGGATTATTCCATTCGTGGTATCGCGAATGACTTGATCAACTTCAGTAATTTAGAAGGATAGTGTGTGTTAAAGAGTCTACCTCAGCTAACAAAGTCAAATGCCTGTATGTGATCAATGAAGGTAATGTGTTAAGGTATGTTCTGCTCCCCGGACTTTTCTTAAAGGTGACGAAGGGAAAAGATCATGTCCATAGTAAATCTTCCAGTTCAAACCCACATTGTGACTCAGGATATAGACGTCCTGGCAGTCTCTGAAGACTAGTCCAGAAAGAAGTCAAAAGATCAACTCAGCTAAGGGTATTTTCTCGCTTTGTCACATCACTAGAGGCCTCGATAGCAAATAATACAACCCAGTAAGTACCAACAGCACCAAGTGGCCAATCCTAGAGACAAACAAGTAGATGAATGAAGCAACAAGCAGCGAGATACCAAGATAACACCGAAACCATCAAGATAGATCAGGGCCACAAATGCAAGCACACCACCAGTATCTGGCATGTAAAAGGGATCACGCGCACGTTGCAATCTACTCAAGTTTACTGTTTATAATATCGTCACATCTGGCAGTTGCCACATCCACATAGTGCTCCAAATGTTGCCAACATTAACAAAGGGTGTAAAGACAATTGGGTCGACTACATTGCATTGAGTTGTATCCCTTGTGGCTCGGTATTTCTGTGCAGGGCGGCCGTCTGGAAGCGTCGCACAGAGCAAGAACTCCGTAGCTCCAGCGACGTCCTCACTAGGAATCTCCGAGAAAATTCCACTGGTGAGCAGAATTACGGATTCGGGAAACGAACCCTCGCACTTCGGAGTGCAAGATTGACGGCTAATTCACTTGACCACGGAGAATTTCTTCTTCCCCCCCCCCCCCACACCTACGTCACAGGTATTATCAGCATTAATACAATCCTGTATCGTTTTCTTTGGTTCCGTTAATGAGCTTCAGAGATAATAATTTTTCCATTACCCTAATCTAGACCGTGCATATTACGGCTGTTTACACTGACTAATTTGTTGTCCCTTGTCGTGGTGTTTGTAATTCATTATCTCCCATCAATTCGATTTCTGCGATTGTAAACGCATCCCACTCGGCTGCTTTCCATGACACTTTTGACAGATTACAGGAATGTTTCTGTCCTTGTTGTCTCATTATCTCCACCGGGGTGTTTATACAATCGAGGCAGTAATCATTCTCACTATTACCCCGTCTGTATTATAGTAGTTTCTTATGTTCCCCAATTCTTTAGTATCTTATGTTCCCCAATTCTTTAGTATCTTATGTTCCACAATTCTTTAGTAGCTCATGTTCCCCAGTTCTGTAGTATGTAATGTTCCCCAATTCTGCAGTATCTTATGTTCCCCATATCTTTAATATCTAATGTTCCCCACTTCTGTAGCATCTAATGTTCCCCAATTCTTTAGTATCTAATATTCCCCAATTCTGTAGGATCTAATAATCCCCAATTCTGTAGGATCTAATGTTCACCAATTGTTTAGTATCTAATGCTCCCCAATTCTGTAGGATCTAATGTTCCTTAATTCTGTAGGATTTAATATTCCCCAATTCTTTAGTATCTTATGTCGCCCACTTATGCTGTATCTTATGTTCCCCCAATTATTTAGTATCTTATGCTCCCCAATTCTTTATTATCTTATGTTCGCCAATTCTTTAGTAGCTTATGTTCCGAAATTCTTTAGTATCTTATGTTCCCTAATTCGTCATTATCTTATGTTTCCTAATTCGTTGGTATCTTATGTTCCCCATTTCTGAAGTATCTTATGTTCCCCAATTCTTTAGTATCTTATGATCCACAGTTCTTTAGTAGCTCATGCTCCCCAGTTCTGTAGTATGTAATGTTCTTCAATTCTGCAGTATCTTATGTTCTCCAAATCTTTAGTATCAAATGTTCCCCAATTCTGTAGGATCTAATGTTCCCCACTTCTGTAGCATCTAATGTTCCCCACTTCTGTAGCATCTAATGTTCCCCAATTCTTTAGTATCTAATGTTCCCCAATTCTGTAGGATCTAATGTTCACCAATTCTTTAGTATCTAATATTCCCCAATTCTGTAGGATTTAATGCTCCCCAATTCTGTAGGATCTAATGTTCCCCAATTCTTTAGTATCAAATGTTCCCCAATTGTGTAGGATCTATTGTTCCCCTTCTGGAGGATTTAATGTTCCCCAATTCTTTAGTATCTAAGTGCCCCAATTCTGTAGGATCTAATGTTCCTCAATTCTGTGGGATCTAATGTTCCTTAATTCTGTAAGATCTAATGTTCCCAAAATTCTGTAGGATCTAATGCTCCTCAATTCTGTAGGATCTAATGTGCCCCAATGCTGTAGGAACTTATGTTCCCAAATTCTTATGCCAGGTTTCCAGATTTGTTTCGGTCCACATAACGTCTGTATATTGATACAAATATCAACCGTGTACCCTTTGAGGCCACTAAAACAGTTCATAAATAAACACAGATGTATTGTTTGACGATCATAGAAGTAGAAGAAAGAGATAGGTGGGATTAGAGGACCACTAAACAACATTCACAGTTGAAAGTAGAGCTACAGGCCGGGATTCGAACCTCTAACCTCAAAATAAAATTATGAGACAATTTCAATGGTTAAATACGAATTCTGTCCATATTCCATAAGTGTGGGTTCATTTGAATGATAAATCTGGCTAAAAATGACACCTTTATAGGATGTCTTGTTGGTCTTGCATCGAAGTACACTTGTTCCTACATCTAGGCGCTGTCGTCATTTAGAAGATATGAGAGGAATCGCAATTGGGGCGAGAAAACATCAATAATATTAGTTATGCAGATGGTACAGTATTAATTGTAGACAACGAACAGGATCTGCAACATTTAGTAGATGCGGTTACTGTACACAGCGAACAACTAGGGTTAGAATTAAATTGTAATACGACAAAATATTGTCGCCTCACAGAAAAAAGAAATACCATAATGTGATATACGGGTAAATGGGAATATTCTAAAACTAGTGAAATCGGTACAACTATCTCTGAACAGTCATAAAAAAGAAGCGAATTACATCGAGAGAAAGAGTGTTGAGATGCTACAAAGAACCAGTACTTTTGTATGGATGTGAAATGTGGAAACTGAAAAACATCTAATGGCAGTGGAAATGTGGTTTCTGAGGAAAATGCAAAGAATACCATGAACAGACAGATAAACCAATGAGCAAGTCCTACAAGAAACAAATGAAAATCGTAAACTGATTAAAGAAATTAGACATAGGCAGTCAAGATCATTTTGAGTATGTTATGCAAAGGAATAAACTAGAGAACTTGGTAACAACTGGCAAGATTGTGGGGAAAAGAAAAAGGGGAAGGCAGAGAAGTAAATATCTAGATGGCTTGGCCACATGGCATGGTCGAGACAAAAACACAGAACTGATCTACGACTCTGGTGATCGTGTGAGATAGCGAAATGTGAACACCAGCACATATCGGCATGGCACATGATGAGAATAAACTTGTTTTGGAAGTGATAATAAAATTGTTGAATGCTATCTTTAATAATGGATATATACAAGATAATCTCTTGAAATCTGTTGTCATAGCTCTACCAAAGACATCTGGTGCAGCGGATTGCGGAGAACATCGTACAATTAGGTTAAAGAGTCATGTGACAAAATACTAAAGAGAATTATGATGAGAAAAATAAATAAAACCAAACATTGGAGATGAGTAGTGCGAATTTGTGAAAGGCAAAGGCACAAACAATGTCATATACATCTTGAGAGCATTAACAGAAGGAATGATTGCAATGAACAGAGATCTATAGTTGTGCTTTAGTGACTACACTGGGAGTCTCCGAGTCTTCGTGGCGAAGCAGTCAAGCCGTTTGACTCGGGCTCCGAAGGTTGTGGGTTCGATTTCGGGCCGCGTCCTTCGGTTCAATGGTGAAATTTTTCGGAGACTCATGTGGGTCGTCGCTAGAGCTACGGAGTTCGTGCTTGGTGCGACGCTTTCCGCGCTGCGGAAAGAGACCAAGTCATATGGATAAAACCCGGTGCAATGAAATCGACCCTGTCGACTTTTAAGCGACTTTAAGTGACTACACTAAAGCTTTTGATCAGTTGAAACACGAAGAAATTATTATAGTGTTGGTAATGTTACACATTAATGGTAAAGATTTAAGAACAATAAAGAAATTGGCAACAAAGAGCAGTCATAAGAACTGACAGCAAGTAAGAAACTTTTCAACACATTAAACAAGATATTAGAAAAGGTTGTGTTTTATCACCTTCTGTTCAATTTGTACAGCGACATAATAATTACATCCATACACGACATGCTGAGAATATCGATTGGTTGACATGATGTAAACAACCTACGCTATGATGATGACAGGGTTTTGGTAGCAGAAAATGAACCATAATTACGAGAAATTATAGATATAATTGCAAAAGAAAGTCAAATTAAAGGACTTAGTCTGAATAACAGACGTACAGAAATAATGATTATTACAAAGAAAGCTACTGAGTTAAGTGCGTGGAGCGACATTGTGGGGTGTAGATTTTGTGCGAAGTGCTTTTACATAAGGCTGCTAGTGACTGCCGCTTCCATCGACGATGAACTGTATTTCTCTTGGCAGACTCATGGGTTGGCATTCTGGCAGCGGCCTTATGCATATCTGTATATAGTATATATCTGTATATAGTATGGTTTGTCGAGACTCATGCCTGTTCCACTTTTCACACTGGGCAGTGAGGAGCACTTTGTGTGATATTCACTGGCGCAGGAACGAAGCATTATGTGGACGCCCATTTGCCGTGAAGTTGGAACCGCGAGTAACTAACTAACTAACTAACTAACTAACTAACTAACTATCTATCTAACTAACTAACTAACTAACTAACTAACTAACTAACTAATTAACTAACTATCTAACTAACTAACTAACTAACTAACTAACTAACAATGAAAAAGTGTATACCCAAATGCAACACTAAAGTGAATGGAACCAATCTTAAACATGTCAATGTATTGGAATATGCATGAAGGAAGTTAAATGTAGCATGGCCCATGCAAAGCCAGCATTTCACAAGATGAAGAATATTCGCTGCAATTTATCTTTGATAAATCGAGGTGAGGAAAAGAGTTCTTAAAAGCTGTATAGGGCCAATCCTGATGTACGGAAGCGAATGATGGACAATTAGCAGGCAAGTTAGGAATTATATCAAAGCTGTGGTGATGTGGGTTTATAGAAAAATGATGAGAACAACGTGGGTGGATAGTAAGACCGATGAAGATATCTTGAAAGAAGTTGACACTCAAAGAAAACTGGTTACATGCATCAGAAGAAGACAGTCCACACTCTGTGGGCATGTCATGAGAAGGGGAAAGGTGGAATATGTCGTCACAACGGGACGGTTGTAGAAGAAGAGAGGCAATGGAAGACCAAGAGAGATGATGCTGAACAGTTTGACACCATGGTAAGGAGGAACGTCCGTATCAGAACTGATTCACAGCACAAGAAACAGAAGGTTGTGGACAGATATGATCACCAACGCCACGCGGCATGGACCTTAAAACGAAGAACTTCCCATTGCTTTCTGAGCAGCCACCACTCATTCCATTTTGAAAATTAACACATGGGCGGAAATCTAATACGGAAACCTGAGAACAGGTTGTGGGAAGAAATCACAAATAATAACAGCAATGTGCAATTATTGAAATCTGAGTATCTGTGTTGTGACAAAACAAGGCATCAACATTAGAACACAGATCAAATATGAGAAGAAATGTTGAAAGACGCTTTTTATGTGATAGATTACAGGACGAGAATGGAAAGTCAGGAATGATAAGAGGAGAAATGTCACATAGATCCAAACAGAATAAGCATAGAAGAAATGGATTGACTCTGATGACGATAATTATTGTGGTGATGAAAATGACCACGATGAAATTGAATATACATCTGTCGTTTCATGCTAACTATATTTGCTATTTCGGAGGAGGTGGTGGAGGAAAAGGAAGAGGGATCATCATCATCATCATCTTCTTCTTCTCACCTGTAGTTAGATGTAGAAATGGGTGCTTTCCTCAGAGCTAACAGGTGTCTACTTACCTTTAGTCAAGATTTAATTTAATTATCCTTTAGCCCACTTGGGAACTGAGGAAGTGCAGAAGCTACAGCGCTTACCTGGCGGCGTGAATGTATATATATATATTTGATCCCCCACCAGGTGCCGATTGTTTGTTCAGAATCTGGACTCCCAGGAGGACCCACAGGGTACTAGCAAATTCTCTAGGAAGCAAAGACGGCCGGTTGGATAATGACAACATGACCCAGCGTGTGCCGATCTGTCAACAACTATGAGACTAGTCGCACTTACCTGATTTGATTGAGTCGCGGAAGATGACCCCTTATTTATGCAGAAGCTGGTGTAACACAATGGGCAGTACAGTTTCCTGTGTTGTCATGTGTTCGAATTACTATAGAGTATAGGTTTTCTTTTTTCTTCTTTTTTGTAAAAACATTGTTGGTCAGGGCCGGATCATTATAAAACAAATGAAAACACACACACACACACACACACACACACACACACACACACACACATATATATACATATATATATATATATACTTACCTACTTACTTACTTTAATTATTTGCCAGAAACATACACTTTCTGCTGAATATTTATACAAGACCAGTGTACAACCAAGGAGGAAGGCCAAAGGATTGGACGAGCTCACGAAATGTTGAAAGAACTAAATGTAATGACCAGAAACTTTATAAAACCAAGAAAACAATAACAAAGGACAAAAGTGGAAGAATTCTATCAAAACACATCGATTCTAAACAAATATAGAAATGTTCATGGGCGGAACGGCGACCGGGCGTGGTCTACACATCATCCATCATATGCCGAATTGTCTGTAGAAATATATCGCTAGTACTATTGTTAACCAATAAACCTTAAAGAATGGAAAATCGGTCCTTTACTTTCACCTTATGAACAATCAGACAGGCAGACAGACAGACAGACAGACAGACAGACAGACAGACAGACAGACAGACAGACAGACAGACAGACAGACAGACAGACAGACAGACAGACAGACAGACAGACAGACAGGCAAGCAGGCAGGCAGGCAGGCAGGCAGGCAGGCAGGCAGACAGACAGACAGACAGACAGACAGACAGACAGACAGACAGACAGACAGACAGAGGGTTCCTCTATCTTTTTCTGTTTCGTAAATTACAGTTATGTGTGTCACTGTAAACACATAGTATAGCACAAAAAGACATTAGAAGAAAGAACATTTCCTTTGAGTAAATTGTAATATAAAAATGAAAAATGTATTGCGAACATACGGACACCCTCTAATTTAAGCTACCCTTTCCCTTGATAATGAAAATCCTTGGCGTAGCTGGTTTATAAGCTACTAGCTGACCCGGCCCGGCTTCGCCCAGTCCCTGGTGGGGAGCATCTCATTTAATTCATATAAGTAGTCATATAAGTTCTCGTTCCCGTTACCGACTGTCTATCTGTCTGTCTGTCTGTCTGTCTGTCTGTCTGTCTGTCTGTCTGTCTGTCTGTCTGTCTGTCTGTCTGTCTGTCTGTCTGTCTGTCTGTCTGTCTGTCTGTCTGTCTGTCTGTCTGTCTGTCTGTCTGTCTGTCTGTCTGTCTGTCTGTCTGTCTGTCTGTCTGTCTGTATGTATGTCTGTATGTATGTCTGTCTGTCTTTCTGTCTGTCTTTCTGTCTGTCTGTCTGTCTGACCCGGCCCGGCATCGCCCAACTCCTGGTGTGGAGCATCTCATTTAATTCATATAAGTAGTCATATAAGCTCCCGTTCCCGTTCCCGACTATCTATCTGTCTGTCTGTCTGTCTATATGTCTGTCTGTCTGTCTGTCTGTCTGTCTGTCTGTCTGATCCGGCCCGGCTTCGCCCAGCCCCTGATGGCGAGCATCTCATTTAATTCATATAAGTAGTCATATAAGTTCCCGTTCCCGACTGTCTGTCTGTCTGTCTGTCTGTCTGTCTGTCTGTCTGTCTGTCTGTCTGTCTGTCCGTCCGTCCCTCTCTGTCTGTCTGTCTGTCTGTCTGCCTGTCTGTCTAATCATTTATTGGTTGCAGTTAGAACAACCTTAGATAAACGAAGACCAACTTACAAAAAGCATTAGAAAGAGCACTTGAAAGATCTTTACATCTTCCCCAACAATTAACTTGGGTAAATGGAGCGGCGGCAGCAGCATCAGCAGAAGAAGGAAAAGGAGGAGTAGACAACTGCAGCGAAAAGGTGGGTCTGTCTATCTATCTGACCCGGCGTGGCTTCAGCCAGCTCCAGGCGGGTAGCGTCTCATTAAATTCATACAACAAAAAAAGTAACTTAAAAGAATGTCCTTCCACACACCATCCATTATTTTTAATGAAAACTCTTTCTAATCACCTGCATGACTACAGTAACTTCTTAAGCATAAAAAGATGAGTTACAATGTTATGCATTGTGCATTATTTTTATGAAAACTTTGAAAATGCCTTAAAGATTGTATCATTATTTATTATAACTCATATGCCGGTACATAACTATGGACAAAGAGTTTATAAATCTTTGAAAACGATGCCACAATATGACTATAAATTATACAGAAAAGTTATGCCCCTTGAAATAACTTTTACAGAGTTAAGTCCCCTGAGATATATGAAATTATAATGAAAAATGAAAAATGAAATAATATTGGGTAAGCAGCCGATTTCACACTAAAAAAATATGACAGTGGGCTGCGCTGGAATGAAAGGAAGACGTGTAGAAAATTTCATCTCAATCGGATGGGCCGTTCGCGAGCGCATAAAGGACATAGGGACATACAGACAGACAGACGGAGATCGCCTTTTATATATAAGATTTCCCCCACACTGTGCATCTGATATAATATGAATAATTGTTCACTGTCATTATAGATCATGTCCCGAATTTTCTTCGGGTTATGTTGTTAAATATTGCTACCTTGCATTATGGGCTTTACTGAGGTAAGTATGTCTGTTCAGTCAGATCTCAAGTATCACCGGACTGAAGTAAGTGTGTCTGTTCGGTCTGGTCTCAAGTATCACCGGATCGAAGTAAGTGTCCGTTCAGTCAGGTCTCAAGTATTACCGGACTGAAGTAAGTGCGTCTGTTCGGTCTGGTCTCAAGTATAACAGGACTAAAGTAAGTAAGTAAGTGTCTGTTCAATCAGGTCTCAAGTATCACCGGACTGAAGTAAGTGTGTCTGTTCAATCAGATCTCAAGTATCACCGAACTGAAGTAAATGTCTGTTCAGTCAGGTCTCAAGTATCACCGGTCTGAAGTAAGTGTCTGTTCAATAAGGTCTCAAGTATCACCGGACTGAAGTAAGTGTGTCTTGTTCAATCAGGTCTCAAGTATCACCGGACTGAAGTAAGTGTGTCTTCCGTCACAACTATAAGAAGTGATAAACTGTAGCAACTGAAAACACGATATTTCAATCACTTCTGTCAACTTAATCTAGAACAGGCTGAGTTGAATTGAACCGACATCACTGCACTCAGGACATGCCCATACGCGTTCCGTCCCCTCGTTCAACAGCCGGCTAAGAGTCATACAATTAATCGTTCCCACCGCTATCTGATTGGAAGTTCACCTGGTCATCATTGTCAGTTTTGAGATTCTTCCAGAATCCAAGCCGATCCCTGGCAATTTCATCCTTTCCACATATGTGTTCTCAATCTGTTCCCCCGCCTTCTCCAACTGGTCCCACAGGCGCTCGACCACCTCTCCCTTGTCCTGAGGTAATTATCACCTAGAAGCGCATTCCATACCAGCCTATCAGCCTGTTCATTCCCCCGTATTCCTGCATGGCCAGGGCAAAACATCCATACAATTCTCACAATCTGTGACCTCTGAAGCGAGGATATCCATCCCACACGAGACATTCCTTTCCCTGCCTTATACAGCATAGTCCTTGAGTCCGTAATGACTGCAATGTGTGTTGCAGTGGTAACTAGAACTTGTCACAAGTCGCTGCTGTAGGGAATCTATGCTAGCCAATCAAACTACTCTGTCCTTTTTTTGCATATCCTTTATAGGACATCGCAGTCAACACCAGCATTTCTGCCGTTGTGATCTCTTGGCAAGTTTACGTTAAGTCGTTTGCCATTGCTTTCTGAACAATCGGCACCGAGACCAACGCGATACCAACGCAACGCGGTCTGCTACCAAATCGCGCGCAGCTATGTTTCGAAAGCGGTTATACGGGATTACGAATCGCGTCCGTAAAACCTTCACCACGGAGACGGCTCTAATACTTCCACTGTAATATATTTCAGTTTTACTTGTACTGCTAGTCTGTTCTAAACATCTTAAAAGTACCATTCGTTACGAACAACAGGATGCTGTTGATACTCATCGTTTTCTGTTTGTTGACAATACAATGCCTGAAGCCTGTGGGGATAGATTACCAGAGTGGCTATAATCATTGTCAGTCTTTGTGTGCTGCAACCCACTCCCTTCCAGATGATACTTGGATACCGCACGAGAGATTCAAACCAAAAAAAAAAGGCAAACCTCAATCCGATAGTTACAAGTCTTGTTCGGTCATCAACAGGCGACCTGAACTCCAAGCATTGGACTTAAGAGATGCTTGCTTGCTTGTGTTCGCTGGCTGTAAACTCCAGGGCGAAGTCCTGTATGCCGGATGAATACATCCTGCTGTCCAACATCAGTGTGATGTCATACAGGACCTGAGTTTTGCGTGAGTATCCGTTGTCCCATGTAATAATAACATGTCTGGCTTGTTGGTGTGCAGACTGGTGGTTCCTCGCCGTGCAGGCAGACACTCTCCGACTTCGGAGGAATCGGTGATCCTACTGACTTTAGCCAGGACCCCAAAGGGACCTCTTGCCCAGGACGCTCGGCGAGGACGCGTCAGTAGGTCTTGGCCAGTATAGAACCCAGCCCTGGTGCCTTGGAAACACCTCTGCGTCCCAAACAAAAATCACTTAAGATTTGAAACTCACAGTTTTCCAGAGGAATGTGAAATAATGACAATACTCGTTGTTTTCCCTATCTTCCCTCCAAGAACCACCACACCTGGGCTTGTCACATCTGACGTGGTCTGTACAAATATGGTTCTAGCACCATATCCCCAATGTGCATTGATGCGTATAAAAGGATCATTGACCTACTTAACTTGCTGATCCTAGATAACGCTGCTCACGAAGGTAAGTCTCTCCGCGAGTGTGACATGGCAGTTTAGCAAATATAAAAGGGTTAAGTAGGTAAGGAACCCATTAGCAAACCGGTTGAGAATTGACCTGATCCTAGGCACTACTGCTCACGAATCATGGAGGAAAGACGAGGGTCACAGACGCTGGAACTTCAATTGTCTCTCCCCACGACGGCTAATAATATCAGTGGAAGACAGCAACAACTATATTCTCAGATAGAGCTAAAATCAGCATCATACCATGCACTGGTATGCACACGGATGTCAGCTTAGCGGTTAGTATGCTTGCCTGCCAAACCAGTGGTCCAGGTTCAATCCTTAGCAATAGCCAGATAATGTTTAGCATCACTACAACCCTGTGATAGACCCAGCCTCACAAAATGGATACTGGCCAATTGTAAAACTTGCCTGGGAATGATCTGGGAAGGAAAGAAACTGGTCATATCTGCCTTACATTGATATGGCCTAGAAACTGAGACAGTCTAAGACCTCATGCCCCAGTAGCAGTATCTGTCATGAAATGCTTATACCTACGGGTGGGTTCAAATGAAAAACTCAGATTTTGTGTGTGTGTGCGCGTGTGTGCGTGCGTGTGTGTGTGTGAATATATTATGAAGAGTGCAGAACAAATGTATCATTGTTCGATGCAGTCACCACTGCGTTCAATTACAGGTCCTCCAGCGCTGATAAAGAGTTTGGATTCTTGAAGAAGAAACATTCTCTTGGTCGTATAGTGTAACCACTCATGCGCCACTTGCTGTACCTCTTCATCGGACCGAAACGTCTGTTCTTCTAATAACTCTTTAAGTTGTCCAAATAGTTGGAAATCACTTGGGGCTAGGTCTGACGAGTACTGGGGATGTGGTACACACTGAAAGTTGAGGTCTTCGATGGTTCAACCGTTGCACGGTATGACATTTCTAAACATTTGTAATGTCAGCACCAATCAACCCCTTTCCGAATAGAGAAGAAAAGTTGTTTCAAAGTTCACAGTGTTAAAGAGGGCACTCATTTATTCATACAAGGGACAATACACCATCTCCCCCTTTCTCTTTTAGAAAATTAGCAACGCCGGAATTGTAAACAGGGTCTTGAAATAGACATCGCCCGTACGTTGTCACGGAGAATTAACACCTACGCAAGACAGGGACAGGAAACAGCAAAATTTCCGCCCTCTCCCGAATCCTCGGCATCATCAGTACCAAACCCATCTGAGTGACGTCACTGTTCGCGCTGAAAGTGAACCGTTTTATTATTGCCGCCAAGATAATTCATATTAACTTAAATTATTTTAATGAATGAGCTCAAGGAGATGTTGGCAGGAGAAATGCATTGTTTGTGGGCAGTTGCCGGAATGATTTGTCAAGACAGGACGTGTTGGTCGGTTCGAGAGGTGGTGTAGTTTTTTTCTGTTTTTTGTTTTTGTATTGTTTTTTTTTTTTTAAATCCATGATGGTTTTTGAAAAGGTGGTCTTTGTGTGGCTGAAAATTGGGTATTTTCATAAATGATGAAGAATCGCAACTGGAAGATCAACGTCCTCAAGGCAGGAGTAAGAGAATGCCTTTCCAATGCGGGAAGAGTGATCCTCCCTTAATCATTACTTTTCCATCCATTGTCCGAACAACCACCCCAGCATGGTAAACGCCACTAGGTCGTTTATTGCTTCTTCATGGTTTCGCCGTGCCAACACCTGCATGGTTCTGAACAGCACAGTAATTCCATTTCTGACTCCTATTTAGAAGTGAACATTCGCACCGCTGTGTGTTAGGAATGAACATTCGCACTCCTGTGTTTAGGGAATGACCATTTGTACACCTGTGGATTAGAAAATGGAAATTCACCAGTGTAATTTAGAAAATGGACATTCACTCGTGTACTTTAGAACATGGACATTCACCCGTGTACTTTAGAAAATGGATGTTCACCCCGTGTGATTTAGAACATGGGCTTTTACCCCGTATGATTTAGAGATGGACAATCATAATTTTGTAGTTTTAGCAGGGCTTATGAACCTAGTGACACCACCTGATGTGATCTCAAAACCTTTAACATCTCAATGGAGCTAGGAAGTTTTTAGTTTAATTCCTTCCTTGTGGAAACACCTGACACATTAATTACAAAATTAGATATAATTGGTATGTCTTTTATTAAGATGTTATTGTTTTGTTGTTGTTGTGGTTTTCTAATAATATGCCATGTCACATGAGCATACACATATGTCCCTTCCCCCATGTTATCCCAATAAAATGTTATAGGTTATACTCAGGAGTTGTTTATTTATTTGTTACTTGGTGATTAAGTTTTTTAAATGTGTTCTCATTGATATTACTTGTCAAGGGACAACATCATTATGGAGATGAATTGGGGCTGGATACCCACACGGACTTTCGGTTTACAAAGAGTGAGTGATCTCCTCTCGGAAGTTCGGTAATTTTCCGTTGCTCTATTGGCCTTGTTAAGAAACATAACTTTATAACTAGTCTATACCCCTAGAAAGTATTATCGAGCCATTTCAAGTTTCTTATAACACTTGGCTATTAAGATCTGGGGATTCATCGCCCTATTTCTTTTTTTAACATCCCACACACGGGCAATATGGGATCGGGTATTGTCATTTTGCAAAAGGACACCTTTACTCAAACGTTTACGTCGTTTGGATTTGATTGCGGGTCGAAGATGATTCCTGAGAAGATCTGTATACGTATCACTGATGACAGTTTTCCCTCTTGGCATGTAGTGATCTAAAATAACGCCTCGTTCATCCCAAAGAAAGTCAGTATAACCTTTCCTGCAGATGACTGCGTGTGAAACTTCTTTGGCTTCGGTGAGGAGGGATGGCACCATTTCTTGTTCTCTCTCTCTCTCTCTCTCTCTCTCTCTCTCTCTCTCTCTCTCTCTCTCTCTCTCTCTCTCTCTCTCTCTCTCTCTCTCTCTTCGTTTCCGGCTCGTGGTAGTTTACCCAGGTTTCATCTCCAGTAACAATTCTTAGTAGTAAACCATCATCTTCTGCTTCAAAACACTGTAAAAGTTCTTGACAACATCAATGCGACGTTCTGTCAATTCTGGAGTAAGCTACCGTGGCACCCACCTTGCAGACACTGCGGTACTGTAGCACATCATTGGTAATGCGGTATGCTGAAGCTCGTCTGATGTCAAAATGTGCGGCAGTGTCACTCACAGTCAATCAGCGGTTTTCCTGTAAGAGGTCTTAAGCCGCTGCAATGGTCTCTAGGGTCACTACTCGGTGAGCCTGGCCCTGTCGTGAACAGTCTGTCACAGAAGTTACACCGTTTAGAAAATTCTACTCCACTCATACACTTGCTGGACTGACAGGCATGCATCACCATACTAGACATTCATTCACCGATGGATTTCTATATGTTTCACCCCTTCACTGATCAAAGATCTGATAACAGGTCATCTTTAGTGCATGTTAAAGGTGGGGCGGCCATAATTAATCTGCCCTTATAATGTCTCCGTGTTCGACTGCACCGTGATGTCACGTGCTTAATCCTCTTGACATCCTTAACAACAATATTCACAAGTTACAACACAATGACATGGCTATTGTAATTTACAATGTCATGGCTATGGTAATTTCTATCACATATTTATGTTTTCATTTGAAGCCCCCTTGTATATGTACTCAGATACGATCAAAACTCGGTGAACGACAAAAATCGGTAACATTTCTTCAGTCAGTACGAAAGCACCTATAAACCAAACTCAAGTGCCCTATTGAATTTCAATGACACCAATGACCTAACAGGCAATTAGCCCTGCATTTTCTATAATCGACCTTCATGTTAGGACGAGTTTATGTACCGTCACGCCTGACTGCTTACTTAAGTAGCTATTGCAAAGCCCCATTTTCAATTTTTATAACGATTCATATACATGCACAATTTTTATGTCCCCTATTTTGTTGTCCCGCTTGAGATATGTTTATCTCCCCTGTTATCAAGACGATTTTTGACCTACGATAGAATTATATAGAGAAAATCTCGCAAGAAGGACATTCTTGGGTGGGGGTCCAAGTTGCTTACATAGTAACAGTATGAAAAGGAGCGCTAACTGTCAAAGAGTCTTAAACGTGAATTGAATGTTGAAGGTGAATTGCTCAACGTTGCACAAGATATCTTGAATGAGGTGTTAATGTCTCAAACGAATTTGGCAATGCTACTTACAATGGAGCTCCGTGACGAAGGTGTTACGGACGCATTCGAAACACAGCTGCGGGTGATTTGGCAGCAAACCGCCTTGCCTTTGTGTTTTGCGAAATGGTGTGGGTGCCGGTCGTTCAGAAATCAATGGCAAACTACTGAACGAAAACATGCAAAGAGATAACAACAGTAAATAATGCTGGTGTTGACTGCGATGTCCTGTAGAGGATATGCAACTAACTTTAACTTTAACTTACAATGAATGTTGGCGAGGTAGGAGGTTCATTCCCTATACCGGCCTCAAGCTGGACTTAAACGTTGACTTCTACAGAAAGCAATGGTAAAATACTGAATATAAAAATTGTTCTTGAAGACTAACCAGTAGCGGATCGCAACCGCTCTACAGATAATATGCAACATTTGAACTTGCAATAATGGCCCCGGTGGCAGCGCTGTGGCCAGACGCAGGCCTGCTGGTCCGGTGGACATGGTTTCGATCCACATAGGCGTAGAATCGAATCGCTTCTCGGTCTTTTGGCTAAGATCGAAGCTTGATCTTGCCAGGACCACCAGCAAAAGCGGTCTTTGGAATGACACACAGGGACGTGGGGACCTGATGGGGCGGCTCTGGCCTCTGGGGAAACCGCGAGCCCTAATTTTTAAAACAAAATTAAAATTGACCCTGACTCTCAGACTGACCCAGCCTTAAATGGGTACTAGGAAATGCCTTGGGGGGTAAAGGCGGCTAGGGCGATACTGACCACATCAACCACCGAGTCCTGGGTGGTCTATAAAACCTTGGGTCTAGCACAGTGCGGCCAATGCGCCCAGCGATGTGTAATATTGACCTTTACCTGCAAATACTAGCCATTTTAGCTCAATGACTAGCCCGTTTGATTGCCAACACGTTGGTCATGTGATGGAATTTTCCCTTAAAGAATTGACCTGGCACCCATGTCGATCCAGCCTAACATGGGGACCAGAAAATGTTCTGGGAAGTAAGGCGCCCTGTGTGATGTAGATTACATCATTCGACAAGTGCTGATTGGTCTATGAATTTAGAGACTAGAACAATATACCCAGTACGGTTCTAGGTGAATTTAGAGGCTAGAACAATATATTCAGTACTGGTCTAGGTGAATGTAGAGGCTAGAACAATATACTAAGTACGGGTCTAGGTGAATTTAGAGGCTAGAATAATATATTCAGTACGGGTCTAGGTGAATTTAGAGGCTAGAACAATATACTCAGTACGGGTCTAGGTAATTTAGAGGCTAGAACAATATACTCAATACGGGTCAAGGTGAATTTAGAGGCTAGAACAATATACCAAGTACGGGTCTAGGTGAATTTAGAGGCTAGAACAATATACCAAGTACGGGTCTAGGTGAATTTAGAGGCTAGAACAATATACCCAGTACGGGTCTAGGTGAATTTAGAGGTCTAGAACAATATGCTAAGTACGGATCTAGGTGAATTTAGAGGCTAGAACAATATACTAATTACGGGTCTAGGTGAATTTAGAGGCTAGAACAATATACCCAGTTCGGGTCTAGGTGAATTTAGAGGCTAGAACAATATACTAAGTACGGGTCTAGGTGAATTTAGAGGCTAGAACAATATACTAAGTACGGGTCTAGGTGAATTTAGAGGCTAAAACAATATACCAAGTACGGGTCTAGGTGAATTTAGAGACTAGAACAATATTAGCAGTACGGGTCTAGGTATGAACAGCGGTCTCTTTGTTTTGTTTTTATTATTTTCTTTTTAATTTCGTATATCCTGTACAAGACATTTCAGTCATCACCAGCATTTTCCACCTGCTGTTGATGTCTTGGCAAGTTTTACGTTCAGTAGTTTGCTATTGTCACTTTAGTTACTACATAGAATTACATTCATACAGGAAGCGTTGACAATATTATATGTATGTCTGTCTCTCTGTCTGTCTGTCATTCAGTCTGTATATTATCTATCTTTATGTCTATCTGTCTGTCTGTCCATATACCTAACTACCTACCTGTCTGTCTTTTTTTTTGTCTGTCTGCCTGGCTGTCTGTCTCTTTACCTACCTGGCTGTCTGTCTCTTTGCTTGCATGTCTGTCTCTTTGCTTACCTGACTGCCTGGCTGTCAGTCTCTCTGACTGTCTGTCTCGCTGCCTACATGCCTGCCTGTCTGTCTCTTTGCCTGACTGCCTGGCTATCTGTGTCTTCCAACCTGCCTGCCTGGCTGTCTGTCTATCTGCCTGTCTGCTTAGTCGTATGTCTCTCTGCCTGCCTACCTGCCTGCCTGGCTGTCTGTTCCTCTGCCTAGCCTCCCGCCTGACTGTCAGTCTCTCAGCCTGCCTGCCTACCTGCCTGTCTCTTATCTTGCCTACCTGTCTGGCTGTCTGTCTCTCATTCTACCTGCCTAATTGTCTGGCTGTCTGTCTCTCTGCCTGCCTACCTGCCCGGCTGTCTGTCTATCTGTCTGCCTACCTCTCTGCCTGGCTACATGCCTGGCTGTCTGTCTCAATGCCTGGCTGGCTGTCTGTCTCTTTGCCTGCCTGCCTGACTGCCTTTCTTTCTGCCTGCCTGCCTGCCTGTCTGGCTGTATGTCTGCCTACCTGCCTGCTTGGTTATCTGCCTGGCTGTCTGCCTGCCTGCCTGGCTCGCTACCTGCCTTGCTGTCTGTCTCTCTGTCTACCAGCGTGGCTACCTTCCTAGCGGTCTGTCTCTCTGTCTGCCTGGCTGTCTGTCTTTCTGCCTACCTGCCTATCTACCTAACAACGAAGAAGAAAGGAAGTCACATCGTTGCGGTAACTGATATAATGAAGCTCCATTAAAATTATTCAAAAAGCAGATCGGTAAATCCTTAGCAAGAAACATAGTCAGACCGAGGCCAACTTGATACCAGGCACGCAACACTGAGGACAGCGTCAGACAACGGCTACTGCCGGCAAATTATTAATGGAAAGCAACAAATGCAGTTCAATCATTGTTCAATGTGGTTATTATAATGGCTATTTACTAGCTCTTAATGTAATTATTTGTTTCACATTACGACATGGACGACCATCGATATTACAAATTATTGGCGGCTCAAGAGGCAGAAAGCTGTGGACATACACGATCATGAAAGCCTCACGAAACTGCTTGATCTTGAAGGAGAAGAATGTTCGACATTATGCATGCCCCAGAAAGACATATTTGTGTGTTCTTCTCAGATTTTGGTCAGTGTATTGTTGCTTCATTTCCAAATTTGAATTAAACCTCGACACATTTTAGAGTAGGGCGCGAGATGGCGCAGTAGAGGGGAACTCGTCTGCCGTCCTGGCTGTAAAGAAATCAACACGTGACACCAGTTTAGAACAATCTTCGTACATTTTAAGGACACTTTTTACACGTGGCGTATCGGGCACATGGTGTTAACAACATGAGTGTAGACTCAATGAGTGATGTGTTCAGTATCACAAAGGTCGTCTTTACTTCTCAAGACATTTCCTGGTCCTCGCTGAGTGGACCTGCAACCCAACGTTAGTTTTAAAAATCCTCCTCCATGCAAATTCGAACACCTTCCTTGAGTAGATACCAGAACATTTCAAAGGGCCTTAAAGCTGACCGATGTTGTATGACCATGTGACGAACTGAATGCCGACTGGTCTACAACTCTGTGCGTATCACTGCTTCCATGACAGCACCGGAAGCCCAATGGCCAGTACGCTTGCCTGCCGACTCAGTGGTCATGTGTTTAAATCATAAATCCAGGCGGATTTTAAACTTTGCCTCGGCTTCCGTGTCAACCCAGCCTAAACTGGGTACCAGTAAATATCGTTGGAAGTAAAGTCTGGCGACATGAAAACACCACATCACTACTTGAGTCCTAACAGATCTATAAACACAAGGGGTCGCATAGTCTCCGTCGCGGAGTGGTTAACTGATTCAATGTCAAACAAATAGTGGGCGTGGACTAAACATCGTACACAATCACATGAACAAGTATTATCATGTAAATTCCCATTCACAGAGCATTAAAATTGCGGAAGATACCACGAAACTAAACAAATAACATGATGACCCTAACATGGCGTCTTTCTGTCCAAATGGCAGGTCACATTTGACGATATATTATCCCTTGGCATTGAATCAGTTAAGCCATCTGTCTGGCGCTTCGAAGCTCATGGGTTTGAGTCCAGACTATATCATCCTGTGCATTTTTTTCGGAAACCCTTGCAGATCGTGACTGAATCTATCCAGTTCGTGCTCTGGGTGACGCTTTCACCTGCGGAAAGAAACCGAGCCATACGGGATTGAATCCAACCACCCGATGCATTGAAGTCGGCCCTCTGACCTTTAAACCTCCATTGAAGTTTGTTACATATCCTTTACAGGACGTCGCAGTCAGCACCAGCATTTGTTGACTGTGATTTGTAATTGGTTTCTGAGCGACCGACACTCATACCAGTGTATGAAAAGCAAAGCAAGGCGGTCTGTTGTCAAATCGCTCGAAGCTGTGTTTCAAACGCGGTATGCGGGATTACGAATTGCGTCCGTAGCTCCTTCGCCATAGAACATCCCTTACACAATTTAAATAATAAACACAAAAACGTCTGAAGGCGTCTAAAAGGGCCCGTTACTGACTTGACGTCATTTATTATATGTCACTTGGCATAGAAAAGGCAGTTCGTTAACTTTATTGTTGAACACTCCACGGTGTTTGCTTTGTACGCAACCTCTCCAGATTGTAGAATGTCGCTCTGTTCAGTGACATGCTCTACCAAACATCGGGAAGTTGTATTTTCCACAAATCAGGTCAATGGAACACTTCACATGCATCAACTCGACAGCTGGGAAACATTGGCATGTATCTTTACGTGACATTGGGCCCAAGAGCGAGAGTCAACACGGGTTGAATCTACAACAAAGCACATGGTCTTCTTAAGTCCTTTATTCTCCAATGAAGCATAGAACTCTAACCAACTCGTGACAAGCCGTCCTTTTCTTTCATATCTTTTTCAACTGCCTCTATGCCCTCCTCATTATATATATATAATATATATATATATATATATATATATATATATATATATATACATATATATATGTGTGTGTGTGTGTGTGTGTGTGTGTGTGTGTGTGTGTGTGTGTGTCCGTGCGTGCGTGTGTCCGTGCGTGCGTGTGTGTGTGTATATAATATATATATAAATGGAGGCATTTAATTCTGTCTCTAATTCTCTTCTCCGCGTGTTTGAGGTTTCTCAGTATTTCGTTGGCCCTGTTGGTTACTTCTTTTCTTTCGTTCCGCTTTCGTGGGGAAAGCGTCACACCTGCTAGCACCTCAGAGGTAGTGTGTCCGAAAATTTTTTGGCCACCTATTGTTGGTCTTTGTTTGGATTTTTACTTTTTTAGGC
>JACEFZ010019426.1:0-19303 GCA_014155875.1 Cepaea nemoralis
ACAAGCCTGAGAGCCCAGCTCAGTGAGAAAGATCCCACCTAGAGTGGATTCAAGCTCATCATGCAACAATAATTAATGATACAACAAAACACACTAAAACCCTAATTCACTATAACAAACTATACAACACTATTTCGATAATGAATCCTTGGCACCATGAGTACACAAGGATGAAAAGGGGGGGGGGGGAGGGGCTGAGTGGTCTCGAGGTGTGGTGCCCCGCCTTGAGTGCTGTAGGTCCCGGGTTCAAGCCCCAGCGAAGGCCGAGAATTGTTCACGTGAATTTCTAGTAACAAAATTTCCCCTGGTCTCTGGATAGTGAGATCGAACACCCATGTGTATTGTTGCACGTGTAAATATCCCTTGGCAGTTGGAGATCGAAAAAGAATAGCCTAATGGCAAAATTTTGAGTTGAAAATCTACCCAAGGCATTTCAGGATCCTCACCGGTGCTACGGAGTTCGTGCACTGAGCGGAGATTCTCCGGACTCAGGTTTGAGTAAGGAGTAGAATGGAGCACTTATGGGTTATGTAACAGTGTAAAGGACTAACAAAGACTTGGTTTTAATACAAAGACTGTTTATTTTCTTGATGGTGACAACATGGCTTCCTTCCAGTTCTAAGCCGGGATGTAGACTGCCCCCTGACAACCCACTACGTCACGACTTGAGCATCTCTCCTCCCTTTCTCTCCCGCTGCTCAATCGTGCTGTAGCTTTTCCCACTAGATACTAATACCCTACTACTGTTACACCTCCCTATGTTTTCTAAAGACTTTTTCCTATAAAGGAAAAAATCTTTACTCCTAATCCCTTCACTCTATTCCCTTTTTCCTTACCTCTCACAGTTCCTCTAATCCTCCCCAAACCAACTCCAACTTACGTAACTATTCTATTTCCTCAACTTTTTCCCTTGCTATTTAGTTATCATAGTTATCCACTATACAATTACATATTCCTGGCTCGTTCTTGTGGTTCCTGTATAAAATATACACATCATAAGCACAGCTCGTAAAATCGTTATCGTACCTTTTTGACCTTATAAAATTCCTCACTCTTCCAGAACACAGGATGTACAAAAACAATGTAGTGAGAGAAAGTAAAGAAACGGTGCGCACCGAGTGAGAAGTATAAAGAATGAATACTCAACATGACCACATTTACATACAGTAATGAATATTTAAGACACTCACATTTACCTCCCTTGGCAATAAAAAAAAATTTTGTAAAATAATTTTTTAAAATACACCTTATGAAATAGATCTTTGTTCATTATAAAACAATTTGACATAAGTTTTCACAAGCCTTATATATTCAACATTTATATTGCCATCCACAATCTTGTCTATATTTCATTATCTCATCTTTAACCACGAGCCCATGTTCATATTCTATGAACATTTTTAATATAATTAACGCTGGTTTTTCACAGCACCTATATCTTGCCCCCGTACATCCCATACTTATATACTGCCATTTACAGTCTTCCCCCAACCTTATATCAGTGGACAAAGAGAATATTTCTCTATATTATCCCTCAGTAGTTTTTATTAACTCTTTTCTGAACGAAAAGCCTTAAACAAAGCCCCATATATTTGAAAATTAAACTTACTTAACTAACTTTATAACTTATTCATTAACCATGTAACTTAATATACAAAACCATTCATGTAATCGAAATAAAATCAACACAAGACGTCATACCCCAGAATTAATCTAAAGAAAAAACACATTTTAAAATGACATAACATGCATTTTATCAAATCAGAATAAAACATTCTATTAGTACTCATCACTATTGGTCTCTTTTACGGACCAACAGTTTTTACCCAAAACTCTAGGAACACAATAACTCTATTCTAAATCAATTAATCAAGTAACATTTTACAAAACCAAATCAAGCAAAAAAAACATATTATATATATGTCTCATGACTCATAAAACAATCAAATAATATTCATCATTTTCCAGTACCAACTCAAGCATAAAAACATATTATATATGACTCATGACTCATAAAACTTAGACTCAATAAAACACAGTTTTCAAAACAATTATAACTCCCTTAAAATTACTACGTACAGTGGCCCATCCACATTGGCCTCTTATACGATTCAATGTAACACCTATTTATTCCTACAATTCATTCGACTTTTATAATCGTGAAAACACAACAACTCACTGTCCAGTATATGTATCTGTTATTTACAGACCAATATCCTAATTTAGAACAATATCTGTTCTCTCTTCACAAGAAAATCAATAATCAACACTAACCGTACTATTGATTCTTTCCCCTCTTAACTTTCTATCTTTTTCTATCTTAACTCCTAACACACTATAACCTCTGGAATATCATCCTAAGTAAGCACTGTAAACTACAGGTTGACTCCTTTTATCTATTCCTAATGTGGCGAGTATTCCAATGTCAACTCAATGTAGCAGCCATCCTCTACTTATCAATTAACTTGTGACTCGGCCTGCTAATTATTTCCCTTGGACCAACCATCACTATAACTTCTTAATTATTATCGTTAAACACGGCATTTCTAGCACCAATACAAAACTTGTCTATTTGCTATAGAGTACAATACCTAATTCGTCCAATCTACGAAAAGTCAAGAAGTAGAAACCTAAAATTCAACCAGCAATTCTATCACCAAGAGAAAAATTATATATGCCTCCCTCAACCTACCTCTATATTAGTTATCTCACTGTTTAACTAGTCTTCAAGACCACTTATAACAAGTACTCATAGAATCCTTTCCCCCTCTGCTGTGTGTCCACCGTGACGAGGTAGAGGGGCTTGTGCGTCCCAATGACCCTAAGAGCTATGCCGACGGTAGCACAGCTACTGGTAGGGCCACCCATGTCGGACAGGTCAAGGGAGAGGGACCAGACGAAGAGACACACAAACCTGCTGCCTTGTAGGTAGACTGGGGACAGTCAAAGGCTAGGGAAAGCACCCCAAATACATGCTTGTCGAAATCGGATGTACTGAGCCACAGGCTTGACAAAGCTGTGCAACGTGAAACCTGCTGCCTTGTAGGTAGACTGGGGACAGTCAAAGGCTAGGGAAAGCATCCCGAATAAATGCTTGTCGAAATCGGATGTACTGAGCCACAGGCTTGACAAAGCAGTGCAACGTAACTTAATTCATGATGTCACAAATCAAAATTAATCGATATGGTGCTAATCCCGTGAAGTCCCATCAGGCGGTGATAGTGCCGGGCCCCCTGCCTCGAGGGGGTCCACCCATGACTACTGGTGGTCACCTTCCCCTGTGCTGTGGAGTCAAGGCACAGAGGAGTAGGTTAAGAGCTATTGACCAAATACCCCGGACACTCAACATACTACAGTGGAATGCCGAAGGAGTTTACAAGAAGAAAGACTCCCTAACACAGCGTCTTCATAAAGATAGAATAGATGTGGCATGCATTCAAGAGACACACCTCAACGCCAATCACAAATTCTCAGTCAGAGGATATCAGGCCACACGTTTCGACCGCGAAGGACACAAAGGAGGAGTTCTAATACTTACACGAAATACAATACCTTGCAGCGAAGTATCTGTGATCTCTGACAACCAAACGGAAATTATAGGTGTTGATATAATGATAAAGGACGTGAAAATAAGAATCTACAATCTGTATAGCCCAGCAGATAAGGACCTTACACTCTCAAACATGAAAATAACTGACACAAACTGCATTATTGTCGGAGACTTTAATAGCCGTTCAGAAAGATGGGGATACTCAGATACTGACAAAAGAGGAGATGAATTGGAGGACTGGGAAATAGACTCAAATCTCCATCTACTCAACAAAGCGGATGACACACCGAGCTTCTACTCCAGAAGATGGCTTACCACTTCTACTCCAGACTTAGCTTTCTGCACAGGAGACATCCTCCACAAAATCGATCGCCATGTGCTGGACCAATTAGCAGGTAGTGACCACAGACCAATCAAGCTTGTAATGAATATGGAGTATGTTCCACAGGAGCAAAAGCCCTTGCCCCGCTGGAATTACAAACGAGCAGATTGGGACAGATTTGCCATACTAACAGACAAATATTGTGAAAACATAAATACACGATATGGCAACATAAAGCAAATGGTGGAAAGTCTAAACAGAGCGATAATACAGGCAGCCACTGAGTCCATTCCAAGAGGAGCGAGGAAAAATTACAAACCATACTGGACTGAAGAACTACAAAGTTTGGAGGACAAAGTTGAAGATGCCAGGAAGACAGCAGAGAGAGAACAAACAATTGAAGCAAACATCTCTCTCAAAGCCATCTCAGCAAAATATAAAAGAACAGTAAATCAAACAACAAGAGATTGTTGGAGGGAAAAAACAGAAAACCTGAATTTTGACAGGGATGGAAACAAACTATGGAAACTAGTGAAAGCCATGAACAATGAAGGACCTAGAAACAAACAAATAACAATTAAACAAGGAAATGCCTTGCTTACAGGCAAAAAGGCTGCAAATGCACTAATGGAACACTATGCAAATGCAAACCACATTGATATTACAACCGAACAGAAGAAAGCAATCAAAGACAAACAGATACATCATAGAACTACAGAGACAGCAGCAGAATATATGATGGCAAATCTAACAATGGAAGAAATGGAACAGGCAATGAATACCCTAAAAAAGAAGAAATCACCAGGAAAGGATGGAATCACAAATGAAATGCTAATAGGACTAGGCACCAAGGCAAAAAAGAAACTACTAGCAGTCCTAAATAACAGCTGGAAGAGAGGAATAGTCCCACAGGCATGGAAGGAAGCTATACTAATACCAGTCCCAAAGAAGGGAAAAGACCTGGAAGAACCAAATGGCTATCGACCTATCAGTCTACTTAGCTGTGTAGGAAAATTAATGGAACGCATTATCAATGGCAGGTTAACATGGCATCTGGAAGAAAACAAACTCTTAACACCACACCAAGCAGGATTCAGAAAATACAGATCCACTGAAGATCAAATAACCTATATAGCTCAGGAAATAGAGGATGCCTTCCAAGAGAAAAAGCACACACTAGCAGTCTGGATAGATTTAGAAAAAGCATTTGATAAAGTATGGAAGGAAGGACTGAAAGTAAAACTGCAAAACATGCATGTTTGTGGAAAAATGTATAAATGGATCAGCCACTACCTTGAGAACAGAACTGCCAGGACAAAAGTACAAGGACAAACAAGCAAAATGATGCTGCTGGAGCAAGGTGTCCCCCAAGGAGGAGTTCTTTCACCAACATTATTCCTAGCATATATAAATGACATCACAGAAAATTTTCCAGCCAGAGTACACACATCCTCCTTTGCAGATGACCTAGCCATATGGACATCTGAAGAATATATTAGTACAGCTAACAGCAGAATACAGCAAGCCTTATTAGCGCTAGAGGACTGGTCAAAATCATGGCTAGTGAAGATAAGTGAGGAGAAAACAACATGCACAGTGTTCTCCCTCTCAAATAAAACTCAGCAACCTAAGCTGGTATTGAATGGAAAAATATTGCGCCATGAAGAAAATCCAAACTATCTAGGAGTCACCTTTGATCGTCGCCTGACATGGAAGACACAGGTTGAGAAAAATCGAACAAGAGCAAGGCAGAGAATGGCAATCATGAAAAAGCTTGCTGGTACAACGTGGGGAGCAGATGAGAAAGTTCTCAAGAAGTTATATACTGGACGGGTGAGGCCAGTACTGGAATATGGCATTGCAGCTTGGGCAACAGCAGCTAAGTCAAACTTTAACAAAATAAGTAGAGTCCAAAACCAAGGAATGCGAATCATAACTGGAAGCCTGAAGACAACGCCTATTAATGAACTAGAAAAGATCACTTGTTTACAACCAATGCAGGATAGAAGAGATAGCAGAGCCCAGCAACAAGCAGAAAAATTTAGAAGATTGACAGACCACCCTATGTACAACAGATTTAATGGTTTTGGAAAGGGAAGACTGAAGCGTAGCAACTTTGTAGAAACTGCAAAACGAAGGATTAGGGCAGATCCTATACTTAACATATCAACAGTCAAGCCCATACACAATGCACACAACTTCCCAGCTTGGAGACAGCAGCAACTGCCTGAGATGATAGAAAACATTCCTGGTATTGAGAAAAAGAACACTCAGCATGAAACCGAAAGAAGAGAAATAACCCTAAACTACATAAAAGAACATTACCCAAGCAGGAATTGGACCCATGCATATACAGATGGATCAGCCAAAAATTCAATAGAGAATGGAGGAGGAGGAATTCTCCTAAATTTAAAAAATGGAGTGAAAAAAACACATTCAATGGCAACTGGAAAATTTTCAAGTAACTTCAAAGCGGAGGTAGAGGCTTTGAAAACTGCAGCAGAAATGCTCCTGATGGAGGAAAATAAAGAGAAGCAAATAGCTATCTTCACAGATGCAAAGTCAGCTGTCTCAATACTCAAGAGCAATAACAGCACAGAACTAACTGACCTAAGAGCAGCACTCCATGGTCTATGCCAGAAATCCAAAAAAGTTGTAATACAGTGGATCCCATCACATTGCAGTATACCTGGAAACGAAGAGGCTGACAGACTGGCAAAAGAGGGCGGACGACTACCACAGCCTGACATAGACATAACCTATAATGAGGCAAAGAGGTTGATAAAAAGCACTTATAGAACCAAATGGGAATCTGAGCATCCAGGCCATCAGAAGGATGACGCATATTACAAACTCGACCGAAGAGAACAAGTAGCAATCTTCAGACTCCGCACAGGACATAACAGGCTGAAATACCACTTGTTCAATAAACTAAAGATAGGAGATACTGATGAATGTAATTGTAGAACTGGAAAAATGACAGCAAAACATTTGCTGCAGGATTGCCCAACGTATGCAGAACAGAGAAAGATATTTTGGCCCACACCTGCTTCATTTGAGGACAAGCTCTATGGAGATATCAACAAGCTCAAGTTGACCGCAGCTTACTTTAACTACATACAGGTTGACATTTAAAGGTGCATGAAGACCCAGAGGCATGAAATGGAATATTGCTTGGATAGCAAATCCATTATGTGGGAAGTCCAAATCGAAAGCTCGCTGTGTGGGCTTCATAAAAGGTGGAAAAGTGTCCTAGTGGCACGAAATGGAATATTGCTTGGATAGCAAATCCATTACGTGGAAAGTCCGAATCAAAAGCCCATTGTGTGGGCTTCAAAAAAGGTGGAAAAGTGTCCTAGTGGCATGAAATGGAATATTGCTTGGATAGCAAATCCATTACGTGGAAAGTCCGAATCGAAAGCTCACTGTGTGGATGTCATCTGCAGACTGCATACTTCTGGTTTCCGGAAGAACAGCCTATGGTGAACGGAAGGCCCAATATACGGAAGTGAGGCTAAGCAGCCATGTGCAGGACGTGACGATTCCTTGGGTGAGCCCAGTACCAGAGCGCTATGTATCGGCTCTGCAAGTATGGAAGCCTCCTTGGATGGCGGGGAATGCCCATGGTCTGCCCCTGCCTTCCCTTGAGGGCTGACCAGGATCTTTGGCTGTTCTATATGGACCAGCTGGGATGGGGGATAACACCACAACAGTGAGAGTCAAACGTCCTAAGAAACCCCCGGGAAGGTTAACCCGGTCAACAAATGCCTGCAGAAGTCGGATGTGTCGGCCTAACGGCGCAAGAACGCAGCTCTGCTGTAAACAGGCACAACGCAATCACATCCGAAAAAAAACTCCGGATGAACGAAGAAGAAGAAGAAGAATCCTTTCACCGTTTCCTATACTTCTTCAAGCACCACTTTCAGTTCTAAATCCTAAAACTTATAACTTGCCATCTGCAGTATTCTCCATCTATCTATCTCCTACGTTTCCACTTCTTCAATAACTCCAAGTTTCTTTGAATAAGTGCTAACTCTACATCAATATCCTCTTCTTCGTACAACTTATTAGTTTCTTCCATACTACTACTTGATTCTGACTTTTCATCCATTTCTTCTTCTTCTTCTGTATGTCTGTCGTTAGCAGCCGCTAATCTCTTCTGTTCAACATCCCATCTAATTTGTCTATCATCATTTCTTAAGGACCTTTCTAGTAGAGGCATATCTTCACCGCTTGTTGAATAATCTCTAATTCTCCTCTGTCTTTTCACTTCCCTATATTTTGTTTATCCATTCTTCTTTTCACTGCTTGCCTAGTATTCTTAAATGGAGCACCTATTTCTTCTTCCATACTATCATAATAACTTTCCTTCACATTTTCTTCTTCTATTGTTTTCGGAATCGTCTGTTCTTGAGTATCTTCGTAACTTGGAGTTGCTAGTAACAGATTTTGTGCTGGTTCTTTTCTAAAACTTGGGGTTACTGTAGCTCCTCTGACAACTTGTTCATCTAAATATCCGGTGTCTGAATCATAATTATTATTATAATTCTCATTTCTCTTCTCCTCCTCATCTCTTCTTAAGTGCTCTACATGTGCCCTTGCCACATGTCCTGTGACCTGGTTCTTGATAGTATACGATACATTACCTAGTTTTTCCAAAACGTAATAACCTGGGATCCAACGAGCATCAAACTTAGAGTTTCTTCTATGCTTCTTGTAATAAACTCTATCACCTACTTTAAACTCCTGTAATTTTGTATTTACATTTTTGTACTTTTTCTGTCTTTCCCTAGCTTTAAATATATTATTCTTTAATCTTACGTGTGCTTTATGCATTTCCTGTATTATGGTCTCTTGAAATTCTTCTCCCATATATTTCCGTCTCGGTTTTAATAGATTATCTATAGGTAGTATTGGTTCTCTCCCGTGTATTAAATAGAATGGTGAAAATCCCGTGCTCTCATTTTGATTTGTACGAATAGCGCTAAGGGCAGGTCCTAAGAATAGATCCCAATCTTTTTCATGTTCATCAATAATCTTTGCTATAACGTCGTATAACGTCCGATGTTGACGTTCGTTTCTAGCATTTGAAGAAGGTCTATAATATGAGGTTTTTATATGTTTTATATTCAAATCTTTTAATAACTTTTCGAATTTTTTATTTACAAACTCTCTACCATTATCCGTAAGTATACTTTGTGGGCAACTAAATCTTGGTACGAACTCTTGTAAAAAAATATTAATGACTGTATCAGCGCTCTTATCTGGAATTGCATAAATTTCCGGCCAAAGACTGTAGACGTCTACTATATGAATTAAATACACGTTTCCTGACAATGTTCTAGGGTGTGGGCCTGATATATCTAAACTAATCTTTTGCATTGGGAACTGAGGAATATCTGTATCTTGTAAGGGACACTTTATTGTTTTCATATTCCTTAATCTGCATTTTTCACACATATCTACATATTTGCAAGCAGATTTAAACAAGTTTGGCCAATAATATTTGCTCGTAAGTGCTTTCACCAACTTGTCCCGACCGAGATGTCCATTTTCATTGTGATATGCTTTTAAAACTTCATTTTCTAAATGTTTTGGAATATATTTCCTTAGCTATTCGTTCTTTTCACACATATAGTATAACTGTCCATCCTCTTGTAAAACCAAATAATTCTTTTTATATTTGTTATCTTCCGTTTCTCTTAATTTTTCTTTTATTTGTATGACTTTTGGATTCAACTCTTGTTCTTCTTTCATATTAAATTGTGCTAACTGTAGGTCTTCTTCTCTATGTTCAGACTCTTGATCCGATGGTAAACTCTCAAATTCTTCCCTATTTATTATGGCAGAATCTAAAATATTTACTTGCCAGTTTCGGTCGTCTATCTCTGGTTCAGCTTCATCTTCTGTGTCTCCTGATGACTGTGGGTACGGAATCCTAGATAACAAATCAGCGCATGTGTTAATCCTACCTGGAATGTACTCTATTTTCGTGTTGTATCCCTGTAGATTCAATGCCCACGTCTGTATTTTCCTGTTCTGCACTGGAGCTTCTAAAAAAGACTTTAAAGGCATATGGTCAGTTCTAATAACAAAATTTGCGTTATGTAAGTAGTAATTTAGTTTCTGAAGAGCATAATGAATGGCATATGCCTCTTTCTCAATAGTCGTCCATTTCCGTTGTGATTTGCTAAGTTTATGAGATAAGAAGTAGATTGGCCTTTCATTTTTAACCCCTGGTATTCCAGACTCTTTTCCTTCATATGGTTGAACCAAACATGCTCCTATTGCATTGTCCGAAGCATCTGTGTACAGTATTAACTGTTTGTTTAAGTCTGGATGCGTCAATAGTGGTACCAGTGTTAAGCTGTTTTTTTAAATACTCGAACGCTTTTTGACACTCATCATCCCACTTAAATCTAGCGTATTTGCCTGTTAAATTTGTAATAGGTTCTGCTATCTTTGAAAATGCTGGGACAAACCGCCTATAATACGCACAAGTTCCTATAAATGCACGCACTTCCTTAACGTTAGTTGGAGGAGGTAACTCCTTAATAACCTTTATCTTGTCCTGGTCTGGTTTAATACCTTCTCTATTTATAATATACCCCAAGTATTTTGTTTCTGTCTTTAAAAACTGGCATTTACTAAGCTTTAATTTCACATCATGCCTTCTTAACCTGTCAAACACTAGTCTAATATGTTTTAAATGATCCTCTACATCTCCTTCTGTAAATATAAGTATGTCGTCTATATATGCTAGTGCAAACTTTTGCATACCTTCTAAAACTTCATTTATTAAGAGCATATAGTGAGATGGCGCCGTTCGAACCCCGAATGGCATACGTAAGAATTCGTAAGAACCCATATGAGTACAAAAGGCACTCTTCTTTCGCGCGTCCTTCGACATCGGAATACACCAGAATCCTGACCTTGCGTCCAGCGTCGTGAAATATGTAGAGCCATTAAGCAGCCCCAAAATATCATCAATTACTGGCAGTGGGTACGCTACATTCTTGGTAATTTTGTTCAACGCCCTGTAATCGCAACAGAAGCGACTCGAACCATCAGGTTTGGCCACGATGACGACCGGAGATGACCATTCTGACTTCGACCTTGTTATTATTCCTGCTTTCAACATCTCTTCTATTGCCTTTTCCACGATTTCTCTATTTCTTAATGGAGTTCTATATGGTTTTAAACTAATTGGTGGATGATCTCCCGTATCTATTTCCATTGTAACTGTCCGTGTCTTTCCCAATTCTAAATCATTAATTGCAAATACATCTTGATTTTGCTTTATAAGTTGTTCTAACACTTCCTTATTTTCTGGCGGAGCTTTTAACTGTGCCAACAATTCTTGTTCCCTTGTCATTTCGTCTAGTGAATGTATTTGAACTGTATTTCTTCTGGATGGATGGATCAATTCATCCATTCTGACGTTCCCTCTTCTTCCGCGTCCACGTCTGTTATTAACTCTTTCACTAGAAGTTTCTGAATAACTTGTTCCCGACCTTTCTACTCTATCCGTTGCCAATATGTCACTAATGTTATGATCTAGTTTGGCTATCACACATCCTCTGTATAATTTAGTTTCTCTACCTGTGTTGTTGATAATCATCACTGGAAAGGTTAAGTGTTTATCCAACGCTATTATTCCATCTGGAACTTCCAAACCCGGCTCACCAATTACTTCCTCTTGCAACTCAGTGATTCTGACTGTGTTTCCTGCCACATAATATGGGTTTCTCTTCAGCTTTGCTTGTATCAAATTAACCGACTGTGGTTTTAACGTCGTGGACATTTTAACTCTAACTAGTGCTGATATATGCATGTCTTCTTCCATATCTATATAGACGTCTCTGAATTTTAATTTATGTAAATCAAAAAAAAGTCTTACTCCATTTTTTATTTAAAAATCTCTACCTATCAACATGTTTCTATTTAAATCCTTCACTACATGAAAAAGATGTCTTATGTTGATCCCTCCTTACTTAAAATGTATCATTGTTTGTCCAATTACTTGTAAATTCTGTCCAGTAACAGAGTGTAAATTATTATGGCTCTTAAATACTCTACAATTTCTCACTATTTTGTATAGAAAACTTTCTTTTACTACACTAACCTGAGCTCCCGAATCAATTAATGTACGAACTCTATACTTTCCTATTTCTATTATACAAGAGCTATAATCTGTTTTATTTTCTATAAATTGCTTGACTTCATCTAGTTGAAAATATTCTCTGTTCGTCCTACTATACCTGTTATTAACATACTCTTTAAACCTTGGGACCTTATTATTTACCCTCCTATCATAGGTCCTTTCTAATAGGTAGGGCGCCGGTTTTCCTGCGTTCTTGTACCCGTAAAATTCCTGTGTCTATCTTCAACATTCCCACTCAACCTTCTACTGCCATTTCTACTTTGTATGTTTGATTGGACATGCCTATTTCCACACACACGAT
Organism: Cepaea nemoralis; assembly: GCA_014155875.1. Taxonomy (NCBI): domain Eukaryota; kingdom Metazoa; phylum Mollusca; class Gastropoda; order Stylommatophora; family Helicidae; genus Cepaea; species Cepaea nemoralis. The sequence continues at coordinate 12,338 of JACEFZ010019426.1, forward strand.
ACCCATGTCCTCGCTGACCACAAACCCAACAGACAATATTTGTGTTATTTGTGTCACCTACTGTCTCCCTTGTAGGGTATCTCATATTTCTTCTTTCATCATAATCATTTCTATTTCTACCTTGCAACGTCTGTATACCTCCTCTCCTATTCCATCCGAATCTTGTTTGTCCTATTTCCATAGGCTCCTCAAATCTGTCTTCTCGACTAGTTCCTATTTCTCGTCCTGTTCTCAATCTGAATCTACGTCTCAAATTTTCTTCTTGTACCGCGATATCTACCGCTTGTGATAACCTCTCAGGGTTTTCTCTCATCAGCTTAAATTTCAAACCATCGGATTTTATGCCATCTACAAAAATCCCGACTAACATCCTCTCCACCTCTTCTCCTCGTACATTCTGTCCTAAGAATGCCCCTTCAGCCAGGTTAATCAACCTATCGCTGAACAATTGTATCGTCTCTCCGTTATTTTGTTTAGCCTGTCTCAACACCGAAAATGCATGTTGTGGATCCGTTATTTCTGCATACTTCCGTGCTAGGTCTTCCTTGAATTGTTCCCATGTCTCATCCACTCTAGCCTCTAACTTTCTTCTTATATGATCCGAAACCGGTTCCGTTGCCGTCTGATACGCAAGTCTCATTCTCTCTTCATCTGTTGCTGAGACTAAATACGCATATTTTTCTATGGAAGTGATCCATTTCTTAAACTCTCTGGCCTGTCCACTAAACTTAACAATTTCCGTTGCCATTCCCTGTTGTTTTATTATCGTATTAAGTCTACCTACCGCTGTTCCTACCCCCGTCAAAACTTGTGCTAAGGTGTCTTGTTCCGCCATGCTGAAATAATTATTGTACAGAGCAAGCAAACAACTTCACTTTTGTAATTTACTAATTTAAGAAACACAAATCACTTATTCCGTAAGAACAGTTCAATCAGTTACTAGGTTTATAAATTACCCTACTTCTGTTTCTCGATCCAAGCACGACGTATTCTCCTAGGCTCGCCGTCAGGTCAAACTCAACGCTGTATTAGTGGAAACCAATCGCGCACTTCAGGTAGTTCGTTCGTTCTTCTCAGGTAGTTTTTCTTCTTGGGATGCTCAGTACAGTACTTCAACCCTTGGTTGGGTCCCTTCTGAGATGGAGTACATCAAATCGACGTCTTGAGATAGTCTGACACGCAACAGAGCCCAAAAGATTAGCGAGCGGCTCTCATTTGCAGTAGAGCCCCGAGATAGTCTGGCTCGTCAAGAAAACATTGGGCAATCCGTGAAGTAATGAGTTATTTATTTGCTGTCTCGACTGTCTTTTGTCAACGTTCTTTTTTCTAGTTGTGAGCGCTCAGAACGAAATCTATTAACATTGAGGCTGAACATGATTGTCTTATTAAAAAGTTCTTGCTCACCTGACACAACGATCAGACGACTGGATTGCTGGATTGCCCTTCAGCCAAACTTCTGCTTGCTCAAGACATGATCAAACTGGGCCGACTTTCAGCACACTCCTGCTCGTTCGAGATATTGATTTACTGACTTGAACTTGACACGTTCGCCAGAGTAATGGACAAGAGGAGTCGTTAGGATGGTGTTTGCAGGCGCTGCAACCCGTTATGGCAAGAGTTGGTTTTCACTCTTCTCCTGACGCCAATTAAATTGTTATATCAAGTCTTGAAAAGACTTACAGACAACCACCCTGGCCGGGCTTTTTGGTTGCTGTACTCACAGATAACTTATTGGCCATCTTTCCAACCGCACTTTGTTACGTTCAATTCTTGTTCAAAAGCGTGCCGCAATTGTTTCTGGCGATCGAGACAAACGGAGCAAGGATCATCTTCATAGTTTTTAGAGTCTGCGACGTTATATAGTAGGCGGCATTTGAGACTTCGCGTTGTTACTCTGTAGACCGCATTTTGCGACTCCGCATTTCACCAGGTTCGAATCCTGGTCACGGCACCATAATTAGTCCTGTAACAGTGTAAAGGACTAACAAAGACTTGGTTTTAATACAAAGACTGTTTATTTTCTTGATGGTGACAACATGGCTTCCTTCCAGTTCTAAGCCGGGATGTAGACTGCCCCCTGACAACCCACTACGTCACGACTTGAGCATCTCTCCTCCCTTTCTCTCCCGATGCTCAATCGTGCTGTAGCTTTTCCCACTAGATACTAATACCCTACTACTGTTACAGTTACACTCGTGTGCCGTGATGTTGATCCATTGACTAAACTAAACTAAACACTAGAAAGAGTCATGATACCACTTGCCAACACATTCAATCAACATGTGTCCATTCACCTGTATAATTCAGTCCATGCAAACCAATAGTTAATACTCACACTAAGCTCTACAGTGACTAGAATCTCATGTGTTAGTAAGCAAGATTGGGTCAACAGGCAAGGGTGTTAGCCACTTCGCTACCACAGCTCCTAGAGCAGTGGTTCTCAACCTTTTTGGCCCATGCCCCCCTTAACCATATGTTCAGAATGTCATTCCTCCCCCTTTCAAATTTCCTCCCTATAAATCCCCCCCCCCCCCCCACCCTTACACAGTATACATAAAAATGGAAGCTAAATTTAATAACACATATACTAGGACAAGTCTAGAAATCTACATAAAACGTGATTTGCGGGTTTACTTACATTATAAAACGAACTTCATTAGGGCAAGAGGTACAGAATCGTAAAATTTAGAGGGAAAAACAATATCAAGTAACTGGTTCTTCTATTAATGCGATCTTGAAATAATCTTAATTCCCCCCACCTGGTAACCCTAAAATTCCCCGGGGGGGGGGGGGGTTGATTCTCCAGCGGTTGAGAACCACTGTCCTAGAGAGTTCTAAAATGTTATATGAAACCTGTTCTGCTGTACGGCAGAGTTTTGGAATGTGAATGAGCAAACTAGGATGAGATCTAGAACATCAGAGGTGTCCTTTCTGAGACAAATGTTGCAAACAATTTGGACTGCCAGAGTAACTACAAACAGTTGCCCGGAAAAGGCTAATAAAAGTATACACATAGCTACGAGAGCACTTCAAATGAAAACCTTAAATGTGTTTTTGGTGTTTTTTTGGGTGAATATATGCTGCGAACAGTTATTGAACGTGCTATAGAAGTAAACAAGGATATACATCTTTGCTTTATTGACTATACAAAGGCTTTTGATAGCGTTAGACATGTCAGCATGGTGGATATGCTTGCAGATCTACAAATTGATGGGAAAGACATTAGACTTATAAAAAACATATATTGGAAACAACAAGCTGCAATAAGGATTGATAATGAAGTGGGACAGTATCAGCCAATTAAGAGAGGTGTTAGGCAGGGATGTGTGATGTCTCCAAATCTTTTTTCCCTGTACAGTGAAAATATTTTCAGAAACGTAGAGGATATAAATGGAATCAGCATTGGAGGATAAAACATCAATAACATTAGATATGCAGATGATACAGTATTAATTGCAGACAATGAGCAGGACCTGCAACAATTAGTAGATGCGGTTGTTGTACACAGTGAGCAACTGGGGTTAGAATTAAATTGTAAAAAGACTCAGGTTATGGTCGTCAGTAGGAAGGAAGAAGTGCCACAATGTAATATACAAGTAAATGGAAATATTCTTCAACAAGTGAATCGGTACAATTATCTTGGAACAGTTATAACATCTGATGGGAGATGCCTTGAAGAGATTAGAACAAGAATCACCATGGCGAAAGTAGCCTTTAGCAAGATGAAAAACATTCTGACCAATAAGAAGATGTCAATTGAAACGAGAAAAAGAGTGTTGAGGGGATACATAGAGCCTGTTCTTTTGTATGGATGTGAAACTTGGACAATGAGCAGTCAAGCTGAAAAGCATCTGATGGCTGCAGAAATGTGGTTTCTGAGGAAAATGCAAAGAATACCATGGACAGACAGAAAAACCAATGACCAAGTACTACAGGAGACAAATGAACATCGTAAACTGATTAGAGAAATTAGACGTAGACAGTCAAAATTTTTTGGACATGTTATGAGAAGAAATGGATTGGAGAACTTAGTGACAACTGGCAAGATCAAGGGGAACAGACCAAAAGGAAGACCGAGAGGAAAATACCTGGATGTCTTGGCCACATGGCATGGACGAGACAGGAACACTGAGCTGATCCACGACACTGGTGATCGAGTGAAATGGCGAGTCATGACCGCCCACGCTTTCCGGCATGGCACATGATTGATTGATTGATTGATATTCTGAACAGTCAAGAAGAAATGTATCATTTTTTGATGTCACCACTGCGTCTTTGTAAGTTATAAGATACCTTCATTGCTCTTTCTGTGCATCCACAGTGTTCTCATCATTATTATATAAAACATCTTCATAGCTTCCACCTAATTTTTCACTTCTCTGCTAATTGTCCATGATTCACTTCCATACATCAGGATTGGCTCAATATAGCTCTTAGTAACTCTTTTCATCACCTCAATTGACAAAAATAAATTGCAGAGAATATTCTTCCTCTTGTGAAATACTGCTTTGACCAGGTTATTCTATATTGAACTACCTGTATACATCTTTCATTTTCTGTTATCGAAGTACCCAAATACTTAAATACATTGACATGTTTGAGATTGATTAAAGTTGTATGTCTGGCCACAAAGGCTGGCCTTCCATCCTTTAAGTATTACATTAGTCTGCAGTCAGCAAAGTTATTAATAGTGATGTGTTTACATCATGTTTAGACTGGTCTCCCTCCCATCCTATAACTGTTACATTAGTCTGCAGTCAGCAAAGTTATTAATAGTGATGTGTTTACATAATGTTTATTAATCCCTAACAGTACTGTCCTGGTGTAGGAATTAACGTCTTTCTCCCTAATCCCATATATTCTCGTGAGTAACACAGCTGCACGAGAATCGGCAACAGTTCGCGCCACGCTTGTAACTTACGGGGGGTATATGAGCCGGTCGCTCAGAAAGCAATGGAAAACTACTGAGCGTAATCTTGCCAAGTACATCAACAGCAGCTGAAAGAAGCTGGTGTTGACTGCAACGTCCTGTAAGGGATATGCAACAACAACAGCAAACAAACAGTACTGTGTTAAAACTAAATAAAATTAGTGAACTGCAGTAAAGTTGTGGAAATGTAAACAACATAAAATAACACAGAGTAATGCAGCTTTAGAGAACACTGTGTTTTCCGTATATGTGTTCTGTAAAGCTGCAGTACTTTTGTGTTATTTTATATTGTGTTACACCGGGACGTCTCAGATCATTTAACAGTGTTTCATTTTAGAAAATGTCATTACTTGTTCATGTTTATTCATTTTCAGATAATAGCCATACAGATAATGTGCTTTCATGAGATTATTACAATTGGTTATATTGTATACCGATCATATGAGTTGCCTTGGTTCCGGACTTTAAGTTGGCACTTTCTGTTTGTGTCTAATTTTTTCTTCGTTGGAGAGATTGTGACTGGCCGTTTCGGAGTCCTTTTGGCTCGAACAGTAAGTAAATGTGATTATTGCATAGAATGTATTTAAAAATTTTTAGACTTAAGCTTTCAAGATAAGAATGATAACTGAAGACGCAAAAGTCAAAAGAATAATTATAAACAATGACAGTTCTGCAAGATATAGGAAAGAATATTATTATAATTATGTGTGTGTGTGAGTGTCTGCATGTTTGAGTGTCTGCATGCATGCATGTGTGATTATGGTTGAGGAGATTTGTGTGTGTGTGAGTGAGAAAAAAAAGGGGGTTGGTGGGCGGAAGGGGGGGGGGGGTGTGGTGATAGAAATTCGACTTGCTAGCTTTAGCATTGTGAATAATAACTATTTTTTGAATTTCTGGTGGAAAAAGAAGGGGATACAGTGAAAAGATTTTCAGCTGGATGAAACAATCCCTGATGTCAAACTCTGTTGAAAGCCTGCAGGATCTGCAGATGACAGTCTAGTTTGTGCAGGAAACAAAACCTCAGATCCAGGCTGATTCCAGATGAACAAGAAGAAGAAGAAGAAGATTTCATAAACCAACTTTAGTAGGTTTTAGAATTCAATGTAATTTAACTGACTCATATTTCTTTGTGTTTGTTTTTCAGGATTTTCTCAGACCATTTGTTACCTACCACAGATTCATCTCCTTCAGCTTGTATACTGCAGGCTTTGTTGGGTTTGTGCTGCTGCTTATTCTGGTGACGAGACAATATCGGAAACTGTTTACTTTGGTAAGAACTGCAGTCTATGAAACATTTAACAATAGAAAAGATATAGTGCCATATCAGGATTATCACAGGGATATACACCTGAGAATGTCAGGTCTTAGTCAGATATGATTGAGCTACCATGTAAAAGTAGATGGTTCTACCTTCTTTCTGTTAGCACCGAATGTCAGGCTGGAGGAGGGCAATTGAGAGGGTACAAACCTTACCCTAGTGTGAGGAAATTCAACCTAAAGACTTAAATGTCATGGCAGGGAAGATCAGACCCTAAGCCTTGGTCAGCAATTGGTCTAGGATCAAAACCCAACAGGCATGCAGTTAGAGTATTGCTTTGCTGATCTGGCAGCTTCTGCAGCTTGTCTTGTTCCAGATGTAGGGGTGTTACCTTTCCTCTGGAGTTAACTAGGCAGGCCGAGAGAGGGAACATGCTGCATGGGCAACAAGTGGCCTCTAAATTCAGCACAGGCTTTATGCTATGGAGAAATATATTGTCTATCATATTGGCAAGGTGCCATTCAGTCAGTCATACACATTGTGACAAAACGCGATTATCTGTCTTGCGTCGTCAAGATCCCGCACTATTTTGGCGCGTCATCGGGGACTTTCCCAGCTAAGAAAGACTGAGGGAAGCCGTGAAAGGGCTTTCGATCTAGAATATTTCGAAAACCAAACGATTGAGGGGAGTTAAACCCCGTTGGGGGGTGCTTTGGGTATCCTCTAAAATTTTTTCCGGGTTGGGAGAAGGGGAATTCTAAAGGGAAACTTGGCCGGG
>JACEFZ010019427.1:0-7500 GCA_014155875.1 Cepaea nemoralis
CCCCGCCTTCAAAAAAAACCAAAGGTTGGGGACTGAAATCTTACCTTTTAAGGGGAGTCATTAGCTGGATTGCTAACGACTATAAAAGTTTGAAAATTAGTGGTCGTGCCAAAATAAAAAGGATGACCCTGGCCTTGCAAACCTTCTTGCTTGAAATGGGCAAAAAGGGTTGACATAGTCAACCTTGGGCGAAAGGTATTCTAGCTCGGGGATAAGGGAAATTGTCACAACCCAATCCCCGACCACCGACACCTGGTCTGGAAAGAAAGAACCCAAAAACGCTCACACCAAAAAGGGAGGATCCTTTCGAAAATTTCCCTATTAAAAACCCTCTGGTAAAGTCCACCGGGATCTCCTAAAAAAAAGTGGAGTAAAAAGTGGTGCGCCTATTCAAATCCCCCACACCATACGGTTGATTGCCGGCGTAAACAAAAAGACTCTCCTATTGTTTGTCTTGTAAAAACCCGGGGGAAGGGTTCAAAAGGAAGTAGAAGGGGGGGATCTTGGGCAATGATTCAAAAAAACCACCTATAAAAACGGTACTTGTGAACGGAAAACCCAGTTGAGTTCTCTATCACTGGTCTGCATTTGAGGCTGTAATTTCATCACCTTAGTGAGCCCGAGCGCTAACCGGGGGTCTATTGAGATTCAAACGGCGCAAAGAGTCGGTAGCGATGTTCTTCCAATTGCGAAGGTAACACAATCAAAATTGTTAGGCACATCGGCAGCCTTTCTGCTAATCCTATCTTCCCAATGATCTTGGGTGTCCTACGTCTTTCTGGGGATTCCAACCAAACCCATTACGTGGGGGCGATGCAAACCAGATCTCATTGGGGGATGAGCAGACGCCGGCCTTGATCGTAAATCCTTGCCGGGGGAGTTCGACTGCTCAAAGCCGGGATGCACTTTGCAACCTTGCTTCACCATTGCCAAAAAGTCTGACCCCCAAAGACGGGGTCAGTTTTATTGAAAATCGGTTACTGTCCGGAAGCCGGGAGTGGGGATCCCACAGGCAGCTGTATTCCAAAGGCTTATCGGGAAGCAGCTTCTTCATATGGGACACACCATTTCTTTCAGTGGACATATGGTGGCGGGGCAACTCTCCAGCGCATTTCCTGCCATTACTACTGCCAGGGATGACTGGAGACGTGCGTAGGTACAGTCAAGTCGTGCCCAGAGTGCCAGCGTGTGGCACCAAAACACTGGACAGCTCCGGTAGTTCTGGGAGACATGCCCATTATGAACTCTCCTTTCGAGAGAGTTGCCATCGATCTTGTTGGTCCCTCTTCCTCGGACTAGGAAGAGGAATAAGTACATTCTCACGATGGTAGATTGCTGTTCCATGTGGGGCGAGGCGATACCGTTGGCCACAATCGACTCTAAGCGAGTGGCTAATGCACTGATGGAGACCTTTACTAGGTTGGGATTTCCCAACCAGATCCTAACGGACAATGGGTCTCAGTTCTGTGGTAAGCTGATGGAAGAAGTCTTTCGTATCTTCCAGACTAACCACATTCACACAAGCCCGTACCACCCTCAGTCTAATGGGCAAGTAGAGAGGTTTAATGGTACCATTGATGACCATAGCTTCGGAAGCTGGCTCAAGAGAAACCAGACAGATGGGATGAGTATATCTCGGCCGCCTTGTTCGCCTATCGGGAGGTTCCCCATGGGTCGACCGGGTTGCCACCAGCCACTCTACTATTCGGGAGGCCAATCAAGGGTCCCTTAGAAGCCTTATTGAGATGTTGGACAGAGGAAGAAACTTCCGAAGAAGTTGTATCCTCATATAAATACGTCGAAGAGTTAAGAAGAAACTCCAGACGGGTTGGGCTTTGGCAGCTCAGAATCTGAGAGCGGCCAGAAAGAGACACGCGGCCTACTACAATAGAAGGACGAAAGATAGGTCTCTTAAAGTGGGGGATCGGGTTCTGTTGTTACTTCCAGTAGGTTCCAATAAACTCGAGATTGGTTGGCAGGGGCCTTTCCCGGTGGAAAGGGTTGGGTCCCGTACCAATTATGCTATCCGATCAGGGGAAATCTAAAATCTTCCACATTAACCTCCTAAAAAAATATGAGGAACGATCCGATGGTACTTCTCTCCCACTCATGACTATGGCGGTCGCGATGGAAACTGAATCGGGCGAAGACGCGGATAGGGAGTATCCTTTACAACCTGGGAAACCTATCAGGATGTACATATAAATCCTGATCTGTCGACTGAAGAAACAGAACTGGTCATCCGTTTGTTGGAGTCCCATCAACAGATTCTTACCGATCGTCCAGGGCGGACAGGGTTGGTCGAGTTTGATATGACTCTGACTACCCAAGACCCCATTCGCCAAAAAATATATCCAGTGCCCTTTTCGAAAGAGAAGGGCCCTGGAAGCAGAAATCCAGAAGCTTCTGGATGATGACATCATAACTCCTTCGACTTCTCCTTATAATGCCGGGTTGTCTTGTTGAGGAAGCCAGCGGGGAGCACCGCTATGTATTGATTACAGGCATTTAAACAGTTGTACGACATTCCAAGTTGAGCCGTTACCAAACACAAATCAACTATTTGCCAGATTAAATAGGGCAAAGTACTTCTCAAAAATCGATTTAAGTCGGGGATATTATCAGATCCCTGTGAAGCCTGAGGTTCGGGCCCATGCTCGCTTTCAGTACTCCGAGCGGCCATTACGAATTTAAGGTGATGCCTTTTGGGCTGAGCAATGCGCCCAGTGTGTTCACTCGCATGATGAGAATGTTATTAGACCCTTTAAAGGATCCCTCTGTGGTCTCGTTTATGGATGATATTCTCATCGCGTCTGACAATCTGAGTGATCACCTGAGGTCCTTGGGACAGATCTTCAAAAGGTTAAAAGAGGAAGGGTTAACCGCCCGTCCAGCCAAATGCATGATTGGCTATCAATCCTTGGAATTTCTGGGACATACTATTACCCCAGGGGGACTGGTACCGGAAGAAAAGAATATTGAAAAGGTCCGTCTCGCACCCCGTCCTAGATCCAAAAAAAGATGTTAGGTCTTTCTTGTCTCTGTGTGGGTTTTACCAGAAATTATTCCAAAGTTCAACGAGATTGCGGCGCCGTTAACCGAGACTCTGAAGAAAGGATCGCCAGATCTTATAATCTGGACCCCGAGCTGTGAAGAGGCTTATGGGAAGCTGAAACAGGCTTTGGTGGATAGGCCAGTCCTGCAACTCCCAGATTTGGAGAAAACGTTTGTTCTGAGAAACCGAACGCGAGTAACATAGGGATTGGGGCAACTCTGTTGCAGGAAGGGCGAGATAATCCTTCGGTGCTGTGTCCGGTGGCATATGCCAGTCGAAAACTGTTACCCGCCGAACGGAATTACTCCACCGTCGAACGGGAATGTCTAGCTCTAGTGTGGGCGGTACAGAAATTTCAACCTTATCTGTATGGAGTACCGTTCAAAGTGCAATCCGACCATCAACCTCTGACGTTCTTGGCAACTTCTAAGAAACTGAACGCGAGGTTAATGAGATGGTCATTGCTCCTACAACCGTATCAGTTCACGGTCGAATACATCCCCGGAAGGGAGAATGTGGGAGCAGATTTCCTTTCACGGCATCCTATGGTTGAATGTGAGGGTGGGGGCATTCGAACAGAAACCACTGACAGTAGAAAGTTCGTAGGGTTCGACTTTCTTAAGAGGGGGGCCTATGTGGCGAAACGCCAGTGGCCCATGTCCTTATGCATTCTTTATTCTTGGTAAACAGGGGGAAACGGCTTTCGGAAACTCTCAGTTCTCTTGTTTGCTCAAATCTCCATGAAAGATGGTTCTTTGGGTTATCTTCATACCAACAATCTTTACATGGAGCGAATATATATTTGTCTTCCTTTCGGTAGTCCCGATGGAACGCCTTGCGTCAAATGTGCACTGGTGCAGCTGCTGAGCAATTGATGGCCGTGCCAACACATACCGTTTAATAGTTGCAGCATGTCAAGTGATTTAAAGATTACGACAGAGATGCAACATACTACTGAAGTGGTGGAAAGGTAAACTTGGGTTTTTCGTTGGTCCAGGCAAAGCTTGGCCTATAAATATCTATTGTCTTAACGACTGAGAGGATATGGCAAAACAGCAGTCTTGCCATGTTGGGAGGGGGTGACCGTTAGCCGATCTGGCTACGCGTCTTGATCTTGGCATGGAAAGGGAACACATCTGAAGAATAAGTAGTTATCAAATGATATCGCTTGTTCTTGGCAGCTGATAGACGAGGGATATCTTGATTCCTACGGCTTACCGTTACTTAGTAGCATCTCTCTTTTAAATATAGGCACATTAGATAGCTACGGGGATGGGGTCCACCAATCTATAATCTATCTTCTTGAGCCAGGGGATGCTAGCCACAGGACTATCTCTTTCGTCTGTCACTCGATAGGAGGATGTCGGGAGGATAATGGACTCCTCTATCTCACTGAGAGAACCTGAACTTATCTACACTATGGCTTGTGCAGGGCAATGCCGGTACATTGGGGCGACAGCTCAGTCGAGAGCGGCGGCCGGGAGGGGTAGTATCTTCTTTGAATGGGGAAATACACGGTGTGCCATATAACCCCACTTAAGGGGGAGAAACACACCGATTACTGGGCGCACCACACCACAAGATCTTGGTTGCGAGAAAGGGCATGGTTTGCAAGTGAGAGGGAAAGCATGGAAATGAAATGTGCCCAATAATAATAAAGGCTTGGTATGAGTGTGGAATGTGTGTCTTGTAGACAAAACGTTCCTAGGGTGGACAACCTGACATCACCCAGCTGGAGGTCGACTCAAGCCCGGACGTAGCCAATCCAGGGGTTACCTGACAGGTCAGGCCCATTCATTCGGGTATGGTATATACTGCATTGGGTCAAGATCATATATGTCAAATATATTAACTGAGACCCTATTGGTCTTCAGGATTGTGTGATGCATGAGTCCGCCCAGTCGCTTAATATTGTTTGTCATCTCCAGGGTCCTTTTTTGTTGGACGTGACCAAATCGGACAGTATCCACACAGCTTCTGTGCTAGAGCCAAATACGTCTGATGAAGCCAGGTCAATGTATTAGCCATATCACACATGGTGTGCCTAACTTTGAGAGAGAGACAAGGGCATATCTTGAGGAAATGACATAGGTCCGAGAACAGTACATTCTGGGTTGAGTCTACACCTGATTATCCTGCAGACTATGAAACAATGACAATTTGCAGTAATGGTGCATCTCGGGTCCTTTCATTGACATAGGCCCGAGAGCAGTCAAATTCTAAGTGAGTCTACGCATGATTATCAGGCATACCCATTTTGTACCGGACATTGAAAGACGCCTAATCTATGTTAAGTCCAGGAACAATTCCTCAACAACCAGTGGATTTGATTCTACAGAAGCCTGTTGAACTTACACCCAAGTACCGGGAAGGAAGGAGATTTCAGCACACGGGGTGAGATGTATATGGACAGATTGGACAGTTTATGAAGCTGGGTCTGTGACTATGGCTACTTGAGGCCATGTGCCTGAACTTTATCTGTGTTGTGTCTGTTTAGAACTTTCTATGTTACCTGCCTTGGTGTTTTTCTGTGCTGTCCTGTATTGATTTAATAAATCAAGTTTTAGCTTATTCCAACGAGCACTGTGTTATATATATGGGATCAGCCAGAGGAACACGACAGGAAATAGGGTCCTTAGGTCGAAAGAAAGAGTGACAGTGAGTCCGGGGAAAACGGAGGAGGGTTGGCAGGTAAAGACCTATCACAGCCAGGGCTATAAAGAGAATAATTTTGAAATATTGTGATAGGGCTATTTGGGACCCTCCACATAGCTTGTTACCTGGGTTCAAGTACTCGGTAAGGGATTTTTTTTTTTCTGTCGGGGGCAAAAAGAAAACCCTAATCTGCACAGTTCGCCGCGACTGCACTAGCCAGGCGGCCTTAATACCTTACGCTCAAGACCCTCCTGTCCTACACCGTACTATAGACAGCAGATGACAGTGTCATATTATTAGTCTTAACTGTGGTGTGCATGTACAAAAATATTAAAGACACCCTCCCCCCTTTTTCCCACAACATTATGCCTATTGAGTATATGGTGCTAGCCCCACATTATTGACCAATCGACAATCCATGGGGGACTTGGTCAATATCGCGATGGTCATTTATTACTTCCCAGGATTTCCCGGTACCCATTTTAGGTTGGACCGGCCTGGGAGCGATTGCAAAATATCTCCGTCTAGAAGTGGATCTCCGGCAGCCCCGTCCACGTTCACTTCATATTATTCGCCTCTGTCTTTAATTCTCTTGTCTTTGTGTGTTTTAGGCCTCCCACTATTTTGTTCACCTTGTGGGTTCTAGACAAGGGGGTGTCTAGTTATGCGACAACATATTTTCTCTATGTAAGCAACATCCAACGCCATCTTCTTTCCCTGGCCTCTTTATTCACTAGAATTTGTTTAGGTCTCGCCATGAGCTCCGCATTAGTGATTCTGGCATACCATGTTAGTACCACTATTCAAGACAGGCATCAATTAATGAATATTGTTAGTTTATTTGCGATTCTTTTCGTCACTCTCCGTGTTTCTCATCCATATAGTAACAGTGATTTAACAATGGCGTCAACCCCTCTTCATTTCATGGGCGCAAATACTCGATGAAGGGAAAGCCTCAACGGCACCTCCTCGTGGTAGGGGACGGTAAACATACTACTACGGTGTGGCAAACGCAGCTCTGGAACAACCCCCCCCCCCTCCCCCAACCATCACCCCCACCAATAGACTGTCCAATTGCAGTGTTTTTTTTTTTTAAACGACCTAGTACAATTACAGTGATAAAAGCCTTTCAAAATCAATCCTACTTAAACAATTTCGAAACATCGCTGAAATTTTCACCAGTTATTTCACAGAGGCCGAGCCACAGAAAGAACGCAGAGGTCAAGGTAAGTCGTGGACTTTAAAAAGTGTAAAGGCGCTGACCTAAAGGAACACATACGAAATGAGCTTAGGTGAACTCTGTATAGATCTGTGAATGCGAATACATCATGCGTGGCACAGATGCAATCTTGTGTGCTTTAAGTGTCAGGCGTGGTCATGGCACCCATAACTTATATATATATATATATGTGTGTGTGTGTGTGTGTGTGTGCGTGTGTGTGTAAGTGAGAGAGTATGTGAGAGACACTTATAGAAAGTGAGCGAGAAAATTGAGTTAGTGTGATAGACAGACAGACAGGCGGATAGACAGACAGACAGACAAATAGATAGATAGATAGATAGATAGATAGATAGATAGATAGATAGATAGATAGATAGATAGATAGATAGATAGATAGATAGAGCGAGCGAGAGAGAGAGAGAGAGAGAGAGAGAGAGAGAGAGAGAGAGAGAGAGAGGGCGAGAGAGAAAGCGGGTGAGGGAAGAGAAATCACATGCCAGGTCACAGTATCATAAGATGGGGTGATAAGTTCGCTTGCTCCCCAACTTTCGGGGTCAACATCTGGCAG
>JACEFZ010019427.1:12500-34430 GCA_014155875.1 Cepaea nemoralis
ATAGTGTACATGGGAGGTATGCTTGGAAAAACTAAAAGTAAGCTTACGACCACTATATTGCTGGCCGAAAGCGTTGACCACTACATTTTCCACGGCTAATTTAGAAATGGTAAAGTCGAATACAATATAATTGTAGCTTTCAAGCTACTCTGTTGTTGAATGAAAACTCTCTTGTCTGCTTCCGCTTCGTTTCACAAGTGTCAATCAATATTGAAACATTGCATGTACCCTGCTTCCTTTTTTCTTTTTAATGGAGAAGTGTAGAATGACGTTCTACCAGCGATTGAGCGTGTCCTTTCATCGTTTCCGCACACTTCCCTGACTCATCCCAAATCGTCTAGAAAAACACCCCGAGGTCTTGTTTTAATTTGAAAAATAATTGCAATCTCTCTCTCTCTCTCTCTCTCTCTCTCTCTCTCTCTCTCTCTCTCTCTCTCTCTCTCTCTCTCTCGCTCTCTCTCTTCATCCACTCTAGTATTTTTCCAGAAACGTCTGGAAGAATGTCAGTGCAACCCGTGGCAAGGGACTGAAAGCAGGATAACCACTATTCCATGCAGATATGCACTAATGCTGCACTTGACACGCAGTCAAATAAATATAAAAATAAGCAGCATATTCAACACATGGATAAACACTACAGAAGCAGTGGTCACTTCAAGATGTATGAGACTTTTCCTACTCCTCCTCTGTCTTCTCCTCCTTTTATTTCTACCATTACTGCTGCTGCTTCTACAGATGATGATGATGATGATGATGATGATGATGATGAAGAAGAAGAAGAAGAAGAAGAAGAAGAAGAAGAAGAAGAAGAAGAAGAAGAAGAAGAAGAGCAACAACAACAACAACAACAACAACAACAACAACAACAACAACAACAACAAACAAATATATATCTGAGCCTTGAACTCAGGTCTTTATGTGAGTAAACCACCGAATTTCACAACACGCTACCAGGAAGTCCTGATCCATTACGGACTCTCTCTCTCTCTCTCTCTCTCTCTCTCTCTCTCTCTCTCTCTCTCTCTCTCTCTCTCTCTCTCTCTCTCCCCTTTTTTTAAACAGAAGAGGGGTTCCCAAGCCGTTGAAGGAGTTTCGTTACATCTATGCGGCATCCCAACTTATTCTATTTATTCAGCGACTGTGCACTGGTTATTGATTGACTGCTCCCCTCTGCCGTGCGTCCACCTTGACGAGGTAGAGGGGCTTGAGCGTTCCAATGACCCCAAGAGCTATGCCGACGGTAGCACAGCTACTGGTAGGGTCACCCATGTCGGACAGGTCAAGGGAGAGGGACCAGACGAAGTGACGCACAAACCTGCTGCCTTGTAGGTAGACTGGGGACAGTCAAAGGCTAGGGAAAGCATCCCGAACAAATGCTTGTCGAAATCGGATGTACTGAGCCACAGGCTTGACAAAGAAGTGCAACGTAACTTTATCATTTCATGATGCCACAGATGAAAATTAATCGTTATGGTGCTAATCCCGTGAAGTCCCATCAGGCGGTGATAGTGCCGGGCCCCCTGCCTCGAGGGGGTCCACCCATGACTACTGGTGGTCACCTTCCCCTGTGCTGTGGAGTCAAGGCACAGAGGAGTAGGTTAAGAGCTATTGACCAAACACCCCGGACACTCAACATACTACAATGGAATGCAGAAGGAGTTTATAACAAGAAAGCCTCCCTAACACAGCGTCTTCATAAAGATAGAATAGATGTGGCATGCATTCAAGAGACACACCTCAACGCCAATCGCACATTTTCAGTCGAGGGATATCAGGCCACACGTTTCGACCGCGAAGGACACAAAGGAGGAGTTGTAATACTTACACGAAATACAATACCTTGCAGCGAAGTATCTGTGATCTCTGACAACCAAACGGAAATTATAGGTGTTGATATAATGATAAAGGACGTGAAAATAAGAATTTACAATCTATATAGCCCGGCAGATAAGGATCTTACACTCTCAAACATGGAAATAACTGACACAAATTGCATTGTTGTCGGAGACTTTAATAGCCGTTCAGAAAGATGGGGATACCCAGATACTGACAAAAGAGGAGATGAAGTGGAGGACTGGGAAATAGACTCAAATCTCCATCTACTCAACAAAGCGGATGACACACCGAGCTTCTACTCCAGAAGATGGATTACCACTTCTACTCCAGACTTAGCTTTCTGCACAGGAGACATCCTCCACAAAATCGATCGCCATGTGCTGGACCAATTAGCAGGTAGTGACCACAGACCAATCAAGCTTGTAATGAATATGGAGTATGTTCCACAGGAGCAAAAGCCTTTGCCCCGCTGGAATTACAAACGAGCAGATTGGGACAGATTTGCCATACTAACAGACAAATATTGTGAAAACATAAATACACGATATGGCAACATGAAGCAAATGGTGGAAAGTCTAAACAGAGCAATAATACAGGCGGCCACTGAGTCTATTCCAAGAGGAGCGAGGAAAAATTACAAACCATACTGGACTGAAGAACTACAAATTTTGGAGGACAAAGTTGAAGATGCCTAGGAAGACAGCAGAGAGAGAACAAACAACTGAAGCGAACATCTCTCTCAAAGCCATCTCAGCAAAATATAAAAGAACAGTAAATCAAACAACAAGAGATTGTTGGAGGGAAAAAACAGAAAACCTGAATTTTGACAGGGATGGAAACAAACTATGGAAACTAGTGAAAGCCATGAACAATGAAGGACCTAGAAACAAACAAATAACAATTAAACAAGGAAATGCCTTGCTTACAGGAAAAAAGGCTGCAAATGCACTAATGGAACACTATGCCAGTGCAAACCACATTGATATTACAGCCGAACAGAAGAAAGCAATCAAAGATAAACAGATACATCATAGATATACAGAGACAGCAGCAGAATATATGATGGCAAATCTAACAATGGAAGAAATGGAACAGGCAATGAATACCCTAAAAAAGAAGAAATCACCAGGAAAGGATGGAATCACAAATGAAATGCTAATAGGACTAGGCACTAAGGCAAAAAAGAAACTACTAGCAGTCCTAAATTACAGCTGGAAGAGGGGAATAGTCCCACAGGCATGGAAGGAAGCTATACTAATACCAGTCCCAAAGAAAGGAAAAGACCTGGAAGAACCAAATGGCTATCGACCTATCAGTCTTACTTAGCTGTGTAGGAAAATTAATGGAACGCATTATCAATGGCAGGCTAACATGGCATCTGGAAGAAAACCAACTCTTAACACCATCACCAAGCAGGATTCAGAAAGTACAGATCCACTGAAGATCAAATAACCTATATAGCTCAGGAAATAGAGGATGCCTTCCAAGAGAAAAAGCACACACTAGCAGTCTGGATAGATTTAGAAAAAGCATTTGATAAAGTATGGAAGGAAGGACTGAAAGTAAAACTGCAAAAAATGCATGTTTGTGGGAAAATGTACAAATGGATCAGCCACTACCTTGAGAACAGAACTGCCAGGACAAAAGTACAAGGACAAACCAGCAAAATGATGCTGTTGGAGCAAGGTGTCCCCCAAGGAGGAGTTCTTTCACCAACATTATTCCTAGCATATATAAATGACATCACGGAAAATTTTCCAGCCAGAGTACACACATCATCCTTTGCAGATGACCTAGCCATATGGACATCTGAAGAATATATTAGTACAGCTAACAGCAGAATACAGCAAGCCTTATTAGCGCTAGAGGACTGGTCAAAATCATGGCTAGTGAAGATAAGTGAGGAGAAAACAACATGCACAGTGTTCTCCCTCTCAAATAAAACTCAGCAACCTAAGCTGGTATTGAATGGAAAAATATTGCGCCATGAAGAAAATCCAAACTATCTAGGAGTCACCTTTGATCGTCGCCTGACATGGAAGACACAGGTTGAGAAAAATCGAACAAGAGCAAGGCAAAGAATGGCAATCATGAAAAAGCTTGCTGGTACAACGTGGGGAGCAGATGAGAAAGTTCTCAAGAAGTTATATACTGGACGGGTGAGGCCAGTACTGGAATATGGCATTGCAGCTTGGGCAACAGCAGCTAAGTCAAACTTTAACAAAATAAGTAGAGTCCAAAATCAAGGAATGCGAATCATAACTGGAAGCCTGAAGACAACGCCTATTAATGAACTAGAAAAGATCACTTGTTTACAACCAATGCAGGATAGAAGAGATAGCAGAGCCCAGCAACAAGCAGAAAAATTTAGAAGATTGACAGACCACCCTATGTACAACAGATTTAATGGTTTTGGAAAGGGAAGACTGAAGCGTAGCAACTTTGTAGAAACTGCAAAACGAAAGATTAGGGCAGATCCCTATACTTAACATATCAACAGTCAAACCCATTTACAATGCAGACAAGTTCCCAGCTTGGAGACAGCAGCAACTGCCTGAGATGATAGAAAACATTCCTGGTATTGAGAAAAAGAACACTCAGCATGAAACCGAAAGAAGAGAAATAACCCTAAACTACATAAAAGAACATTACCCAAGCAGCAATTGGACCCATGCATATACAGATGGATCAGCCAAAAATTCAAGTAGAGAATGGAGGAGGAGGAATTCTCCTAAATTTAAAAAATGGAGTGAAAAATACACATTCAATGGCAACTGGAAAAGTTTTCAAGTAACTTCAAAGCGGAGGTAGAGGCTCTGAAAACTGCAGCAGAAATGCTCCTGATGGAGGAAAATAAAGAGAAGCAAATAGCTATCTTCACAGATGCAAAGTCAGCTGTCTCAATACTGAAGAGCAATAACAGCACAGAACTAGCTGACCTAAGAGCAGCACTCCATGGTCTATGCCAGAAATCCAAAAAAGTTGTAATACAGTGGATCCCATCACATTGCAGTATACCTGGAAACGAAGAGGCTGACAGACTGGCAAAAGAGGGCGGACGACTACCACAGCCTGACATAGACATAACCTATAATGAGGCAAAGAGGTTGATAAAAAGCACTTATAGAACCAAATGGGAATCAGAGCATCCAGGCCATCAGAAGGATGATGCATATTACAAACTCGACCGAAGAGAACAAGTAGCAATCTTCAGACTCCGCACAGGACATAACAGGCTGAAATACCACTTGTTCAATAAACTAAAGATAGGAGATACCGATGAATGTAATTGTAGAACTGGTAAAATGACAGCTAAACATTTGCTGCAGGATTGCCCAACGTATGCAGAACAGAGAAAGATATTTTGGCCCACACCTGCTTCATTTGAGGACAAGCTCTATGGAGATATCAACAAGCTCAAGTCGACTGCAGCTTACTTTAACTGTATTCAGGTTAACATTTAAATGTACATGAAGTATTTAGACTGCCACACTTCATACCACAGGCATGTCGGTTACACAAGCCTCCCAGAGGCATGAAATGGAATATTGCTTGGATAGCAAATCCATTACGTGGAAAGTCTGAATCGAAAGCTCACTGTGTGGGCTTCATAAAAGGAGGAAAAAGTGTACTTGTGGCACAAAATTGAATATTGCTCGGATAGCAAATCCATTACGTGGAAAGTCCGAATCGAAAGCTCACTGTGTGGGCTTCATAAAAGGTGGAAAAAGTGTCCTAGTGGCACAAAATGGAATATTGCTCGGATAGCAAATCCATTACGTGGAAAGTCCAAATCGAAAGCTCACTGTGTGGGCTTCATAAAAGGTGGAAAAAGTGTCCTAGTGGCACAAAATGGAATATTGCTCGGATAGCAAATCCATTACGTGGAAAGTCCGAATCGAAAGCTCACTGTGTGGATGTCATCTGCAAACTGCATTCTTCTGGCTCCTGGAAGAACAGCCTATGGTGAACGGAAGGCCCAATATACGGAAGTGAGGCTAAGCAGCCATGTGCAGGACGTGACGATTCCTTGGGTGAGCCCAGTACCAGAGCGCTATGTGATCGGCTCTGCAATTATGGAAGCCTCCTTGGATGGCGGGGAATGCCCATGGTCTGCCCCTGCCTTCCCTTGAGGGCTGACCAGGATGCTTTGGCTGTTCTATATGGGCTAAGATGGGATGGGAGATAACACCACAACAGTGAGTCTAACGTCCTAAGAAACCCCCGGGAAGGTTAACCCGGTCAACAAATACCCGCAGAAGTCGGATGTGTCGGCCTAACGGCGCAAGAACGCAGCTCTGCTGTAAACAGGCACAACGCAATCACGTCCGAAAAAAAACTCCGGATGAACGAAGAAGAAGATTGACTGCTTATCTAGAATTCACTCACATGCACTCCGGCCACACCCATATGGGCTCTGTGTCCATCAGTAGATGGCAGAGTGTCAACATCCAGTGGCTTGTCCCGCGCATAACTTTGCCCCCTTTACAATGTTATTTCCTTGACTGATATAGTTTTCATGGCATATGTGATGTAAAGAAGGTAGACTGCCATTCCTTTCCGTTGGCAATGGACATCCTACTGGTCAGTGATCGTAATCACCGTCTCTATAAAGAGATCATCTGCCCACCGTCCCGAACTTGGGATCACAATTAACAACTATCTGCCAGCTGCTGTCAAGCTCAATCAACATGCTACCGTGGTTTCACAATAACATATTCTGGGGGATAAATACCTGGATGGTTTGGCCACGTGGCAGATTGAGACAGAAACACGGAGCTGATACACAACTCTGGTGATCGAGTGAGATGGCGAAATATGACCGCCCACGCTTATCGGTATGGCACATGATGGATAGATGGATGGATGGATGGGGGATAATCATAATCGGGTACTCCACCTTACCCAAGGGTGTCCCGTAAGCTAGTAAAGGGAAGAAGGTGACTTTGTCGATGTGTAGAGATTGTAGTTATTTACGTAGCCAAGCCAACCAGGTATTTACTTCTCTATCTTCCTCTTGTTCTCTTCCCCTCGATCTTGCCAGTTGTCACCAAGTTCTCCAGTTTATTTTTTCTCATAACGTGACCAAACAATTGTCACTGTCTAGGTCTAATGAGCTGCGTCTGCTTTCGTGTTAATGCAGATTACAGCCGTTACATTAGCGTTACATTACCGTGCTCTACACTATTTTCTCTACCCGAGAATGACCATTCTAATCTCCTAACATAAAGTACAAAGCCATCGGTATGTAAATGGTATCTTTCGATTTTAACCTACGGCATGTCCCCCAGTAAACAAAAATTTTCACAATGTTAGATACAACACAGACATTAGGTAAGACACAGACAGACAGTGAAATAATCCCGTTAAAATGTCACGGTTATAGACAACACATTTTACTTTAACGGTCGCGGCTAAAGATTGCACACACCTAAAAACAGTAACAGACGTCACCCACAGGTATCTAATATGTCTGCGTATGATACAGAGGGGAGGGGGGGGGGGAACATGTGATATTTCAAAACTGCAGTTATACAACTCTTTTACCGGCACTGCCACTGTGGAAATAATCAATACTGGGTGTATAATAATATACAATCAATGTCTTTCTTAAAAAACGAAAATAACAACAGCGTCATAGATAACGGGGATGGAAGGCACCGGTATCGTGGTAGAATGCTGATTCAGCACGTGAAACAAAAATAAGGTTAATTCTGTAACAGACACTGGCACAGAAGGCAACTGCAAAGAGGCTTTATATACGGAGACAATCAATATACATACCCGTAGTAATCAATAACAGGTTCTTTTACACGCAGCGAGCCGGGGTGGTGTAGTCGATGGTGTATTGGTGGTCCAAACTGAAGAGATATTATGTTTCTGATCGCATCCTGTTGTGAGGTAGACTAGGGATCGACTAATTCAGTGGTTCTCAGTATTTATACTTGGAAAATACGGAGAGGAAGGAAGCTGGCTATCTAAGATCATACTGCTGTGAATCAATGCATCTGAAGTCCTACCCCATGAGACTCTCAGGGGAGTAAATGCCATGTAATTGCAGACAATGAACAAAATCTGCTGCATTTAGTCGAGGCAGTTATTATAAACTGTGAGTAACCAGGGCAGAATTAAATTGTTAGAAAACAGAAATAATAGTCATCTCCAAGAAGAAAGAAATAACATAATGCAGAATCCAAGTAAATGCGAACATTTTTAAACTGATGAATTGGTGCAACTATTTTGGAACAGTAAGAACATCGGTTGGAACATGCTTTGAAGAGATTAGAACAAGAATTGCCTTGGAAAAAGTGGCCTGTTGCAAGATGGAAAACATAGGAGCACTAGAAGTAGTAGCACTTGTATGGACTAAACTTGAGTTCACAGCGAGCGAACACACCACCAACAACAACAATACTTACCAATAACAAGCTATCAACTGCAGTGATGGAAAGAGTATCTAAGATCTACACAGTACCTAGTAGGAATGCTTCCTAAGACAAATGTTATGAATTCCTTAGACTGCCAGAGTAACTAACAACGACTGCCTGAACAAGGGCTAATGAAACTAGAACATTATATACAACAATAAGAAAGAGACAAACATCTTTCTTCGGTCATGTGATGAGAAGAGAGGCATTGGAGAACACAGTGACAACTGAAAGATCGAGGGAAAGAGAGGCAGAGGCCGACCACGAGAACTGATGCTGGATGGATTGAGACGGTGGCATGGAGGAATATCAGCAGCAGAGTTGATCCAGAACACCAAAGAGTTGATCCAGAACACCAAAGACCGAGATATGTTGAGAGACATGAACGCCTACGCCAGCTGTCTGACACTTGATGATGATGACAGTACTATAATGTTTTAAGCATGTGAAACATGGATATTAAGCAGACCAGCTGATAAATGGATATGCATATATATATATGGCAGTGGATATGTGGTTTCTGGGGATCATGCAAAGACTATCGTGGATGGACATAAAAACGAATGAGACAGACCTTCCAAAAACAAATAAAACAGTAAACTGTTTAGAGAAATAGAACGCATAAAGTCAAAAAAAAATTTTTTCCTGCCATTTTATGAGCAGAAAAACAAAATACAGCCTGAAAACCTAGTGACAACTGATGAACTTGATGGGGAATACAGCAAAAGAGAAAGCAAACAAAAAACAGACTGTATAGCTTGGCCACATGACATAGTAGGTACACGGACACACAGCATATGGAACGGCGAACCATGTCAGCTCACACTGATCAGTCTGGCGCATGATGATGGTGATACTGGACAGGTGTGGAGAGGGAGGAAGATGGTTATCCAAGATCAGAATGCTGAAACCTAATATATGCGAAGGACTATCACGTGTGATCATCACAGGAGAGACTGCCTTGTAATTACGAGGGTAAGTTAATAAGTAAGTCACAAATGGTTGTAGAAAAGTAACTAACTATGATAATAACTTGAAACCAGTTTATTTTTATACATACATTGTCCCTTTATTTCTCAACATAATTTCCAACAACAATGATGCACTTATCCCATCGTTTTATCAGTCCTCCAAACCGGCTGCATAAATCTGCATGCCCTGTTTTCATTTACCTGAAATCCCACAGAACTCTGTGACTTACTTATTGACTCACCCTCGTAACTTTTTCTACCCTACTATGCACCGGTTTACGTGGAAATCGCTAGGGGCTAAGTCCATTGAAAACTCACCTTGGCGGGAGACATTTCGCGAATGACGCCGAAGTTGAATGTGAAGTGAAAACGTGGTATAGAAAACAGGGCACAGCAGTTCTATGCAGCAGGTTTGGGAGGACTGATAAAAAGATGGGATAAGCGCATCAATGTTGGTGGAAATTATGTTGAGAAATAAAGGGACAATCTATATATATATATATATATATATATATATATATATATATATATATATATATATATATATATATATATATATATATATATATATAAGAGAATGTATGTCTGTATGTGTCACTAGATAAATAAACTTGTTAGTTGCGATCGATGACAACCCAAACCCGACATTAGTCTGCAAACACAATAGACCCTTTGATGTTGAACAGAGTGAGAAAAATACATCGTTAAAACTGTCTGCACCTGGTCGGCATTTATGTATGAGATCAAAGTGAGTCACGTCGCGATGTCTGCACACGGTCGACAATTTGTTGACAGGTTGTTGTTCGAGAGACGTGCACTGGCGTAATCTGACTGCAGGGTGGGAATCGCCCGTTGAAAGTGATGGACAGAATGTCTGCCAGAGGTCGGAAGGATTCTGTGATGTGGGGGAGGGGGAAGGTCTCTGGCTCACAGACAGCCAGGATCTTTGTTGTATGAGACAAAGAATTTCCCAGATGAAAGTGAACTTGACAGCGAATTGACTCCGGTTAGTCTAGAAACAGGGGGACAAAGCCAGATTCTGGACTGATTGGCGTCTGGACTTTTTGGTGACGTCACTCAAGCACCCATATAAAATCTAGTTGCGGTGAACAGGTGGAGGGAGTCGAGAAAAACATTCTGAAGTGTTAGGATCAGTGCATTATTCCGAGTTGCGTTACATAAGAGAGACTATAATGTCTAAGTGGTGATAGTTACCAGCGGACATAGATCCAGTCTGATTGCATAGTTTCTCGAGTAGCAACCGAAATAGGCATATGGTAGGCTATTACTAATATCTAACTTAAGAGTATGATTAGGAATAGAAATAATGTATTATAGGTGCGGTGATATAATGTATTAGGATTAGTGATAAAGTGTTTTATAAGTGCAGTGCTAGAAAGTATCATAGGAGCGTCGGCACTAGTATCCTATTGTGTGGCTTCAACTGGCTTGTGTGATATATCATTTTACTCAGGGAGTTGAGGACAATGTGGTGGAATAATAATTAGAGAGATTAAAGATGGTTGAGAGGGGGAAGAGGTATGTGTAATGGTAGGATCTTCCAGTAGGGCATCTGCTGGGTTTCTACCCGTTCCTATATTCTTTCCTGGTGTTGCCATGTCTCAGATCATATGATTGAGTTATTTGGCCGTATGACAGAGATCGGATCTCTGTTATAGATCTGAGTGCTGCTATTGGCCTACACTTACCTAATTCCGGCCAGGACTGAGTTGCCCTCACCATAGTATTCTCTATTCTACAGGTTCCATTTACAGGTCCACGTATGTGTGCTATGATTTTCATCAGTGAACCTAACCTTTTTAGAAGATGATGGCTCAGAATTTGAAGACAGAAGTTGCTGAGAGGCCGCTACATGGTGCTTATACCCAAGTTGGTTTGCGGGAACCTGCTGAGCAGGACATGCGGATGAGATTTATGATTAGCAAGTGACAGTTGTATCATTGAACAGTCAGATCATTGTAGAGATACACTATTGATACCAGGAACATTCACACCAAAATTAGACTGATTACTAGAAAATTCCGCTTGTGGTGTTAATATGGGGAATCTTTACAACCAGTGACATTAGATCCATTGAGATTTCCTCAATAACAGTGACAATAGGGTTATAATTTTCTGATTAACAATCAGTTAAATAACAGAGGAAATTCATAGTGTGAACCAGATGGAAGACTCTCATTAGACAGTGTTTGTCATGGGTGTCCCAGCATCCTAGTGGTTCAAGAGACAACGGAGGAAGTCTTCACGTGACTGGAGGAGCATCACCTGGGTGAGGCTACTTGTATAAGATACATGGTGCTGATGTTTTTTTTTCAGCACAGGGATGAGAATGACTATACTCCTGAACACTGATCTGAGTCTATAGACACTTTAGAGTACACGTCACACATTCTACACCTTATACACACACACACACACTTCTCCTACATATACTCTTTGCTTTAATAAATTTCTTGTTTTTATTTGTTGAGGCTAGAGTTGTCAAGTATGTTATGTTGGGGAAGAATGAGAGCGGGCATGATCCAGGGGTGAGTAAGAGTGAGAGGAAGGGGTCTTCAGATTGAGGGAGTGTGTGGACGGAGTCTGCTGGATATCTCCAGGATAGAGATATTGAATTAAAACAAATGTGGGTGTTGATTCCCCTCACTCCAGGGACGACACTAAAGTGGTAAAGAAGAACAAATAACTACTACGACATTCATTCTTTACACACACGACAGTATGTCTGTAAGTATGTCTGTATGTATGTTATTTATGCGTTCGCGAACGGTCCATCCGATTGAGATGAAATTTTCTACACGTCTTCCTCTCATTCCGGCGCTGCCAACTGTCATAGTTTGTTAGTGTACAAACATATTTACTTAATATTATTTAATATTTTAATTTACATTATAATTTATTTATAGCGAGGGGACATAACTTCTAATAGCATTGCTATATATGTAAAATTGTTGCATATTTCTCATATATGTGGACATTTTCGCTAGTTATCTACAGGCATATGCGTTATAATCCTCCTCCTCCTCCCCTCTCCTCGTCCTCCCCTCGTCCTCCCCTCTCCTCGTCCTCCCCTCCTCCTCCATCTCCTCCCCCTTCCCTCCTCCTTTTTCTTCTTCTGCTGCTGCCGCCGCTCCATTTATCCAAGTTAATTGTTGGGGGAAGATGTAAAGATCTTTCAAGTGCTCTTTCTAATAATAGACAGACAGACAGATAGATAGTCGGGAACGGGAACGGGAGTTTATATGACTACTTCTTCTTCTTTTTCTTTTTCTTCTTCTTCTTCTTCTTCTTCTTCTTCTTCTTCTTCTTCTTCTTCTTCTTCTTCTTCTTCTTCTTCTTCTTTTTCAGCGTTCCGAGCCATTGAGGTTCTTTGCTGCAGACACAATCCGTCTCCATTCATCTCTCTGGTGGACCTTCTCTTGCCAGTCGTTGATTCCAAGTGCTTGTCGGTCTGTATATGTATTATCTCTCCACCGTCTTCTTGGTCTACCTCGGGGTCTACGGTAATTTATTTCCTGAGTGTAAGCGAGTTTTGTTTCCATATTATCTTCCATTCTTTCTATATGCCCCAGCCATTGTAGTCTATTAGCCTTCATGATACCAGTGATTAGCGGGAACTTAAACAGATCATAAATGTCGTTGTTACTTCTTCTTTTCCAGTCTCCACATTGTGTATCCCTAATGGGTCCAAAGATGCGTCTTAAAATATGACTACTTATATGAATTAAATTAGATGCTCCCCACCAGGGACTGGGCGAAGCCGGGTTGGGTCAGACAGACAGACAGACAGACAGACAGACAGACAGACAGACAGACAGACAGTCGGGAACGGGGACTTATATAACTACTTATATGGATTAAATGAGATGCTCCCCATCAGGGACTGGGCGGAGCCGGGCCGGGTCAGCTAGTGTATGTATAAAAATAAACGGGTTTCAAGTTGTTTATCATACTTAGTTATTTTTTGACAGCCATTTGTGACTTACTTATTAACTTACCCTCGTAATTCTACCATGATTGAAACATTATCCAGTGGTGTCAGGGTTCACTCCTGTCTCATAGCATGAGAACTAGGGATCTTTCTTAAGAAAAGTACAGGCGGATAGTCACTTAAACATGGGGCTAAAATTAAACGCCTAATAGGAGGACAACATGGCCGAATGGATAAAACACGCGTGTTCTTAAACATCCAGTGTGCTGATGCCGAGGTAAGGGGTTCAACCCCTACACCAGACAATTGGACTAAACTGTTGAACTATCGTCCTTGACTAAGGGACATAGATTACAAGTACCTCTGAAGTTGGAGTGGGTTCGTCTGATGACGAGGGAGACTGTTAATAGGGAAAGCTAATCTACACGCAAAATTCAATCCACCACTACTACAAAAGTAATGTGTATGGACTACGCTTGAGTTCAAAGCGAGCGAGTGCAAAAATAAAAAAATTAAAAAAAAATATTTATCGATACCTAAAACAGAAAATCGGGATTCTTAAATGTCACAGAAATGTTCTTGAAATATCGTGGACCATCAAGAACAAAAATACTGACGTTCTACAAGACCTGAACTAGCGCTTAAACAGCATCCTGTCTAGAAAACTTAGATAATATGGTGACTGATAAAGAACAACGGTGGAAGGCATTTCTACCAAGAAGAGGGCAGGGATCGACCAGCATGAAGGGAACGCAGGACATTGAGGGCACCTTGTGCATGACAATGTGGGACGCAGCAGAACAGGCAAAGGGCTGAGAATCCTTTCGGCGAGCTGTGAAGAGTGCGACGTTCTGCAAAGGACCTACCACATGGTGATGTACGGTCCTTAAAGTGTGTAAATGTGCTTACTTAAGGTTAACACTGTCGGTGTCTGTGACCCAGGGGTTGTACATACGGTGTCACAATACCGAAAACAATGGCAAATTACTAAAGGTAAAATTGCTTAGAAAATCACAAACAATTAATATAGGGTGCATTTTTAATGACTGTGAAGTGTTTGCAAATATTGCCGGTCCAAGTTTTGCATTCACCCTCTGTAAAGTTCATGCAACATAATAGGTAAATACAAAACTTGGACCGGCAATATTTTCAAACACTGCACAGTCATTAAAAATACACCCTGTACATGCTGGTGTTGACTGCTACAGTCTGAAAAGGAAATGACGCTAACTTTGATATAACATTACCGTGTTGGTGAGCTTCCAAGACTGACCAGTCTATCCTCGTTGCACACGGAGTCTTCCTTTTCTCCTCCCATACATAGACCATTCAAGGCGGGTCTCACGAGTTGCAGGCACGTCATAGCAAGGGCAAGATTCCAACTATGCTGACACCGAATTAATGTAGACATGTTATGTTGTCATGTAAAATACAGGAAAATGACCACTTCAGGCCTAATGGCATTTTTGTTATTGTTGTTGCGTTCGATAGCTTTGAAATTAGGCGTAGTCCATACAATAATACTTCTATTGCAATGAACTGATTTTGTTGCATTGGATTAGCTTTCCCTATTATTAGTGTCCCTTCCCATCAGACTTCAGATATACTTGAAATTTACGTCCCCAAATCAAGGACCAGAAGTCATCATTTTAGTCCAAATGGCCGATGTAGGGGTTTAACTTGGCTTCAGTACATCGAATGTTTAAAAACGAATGCTTCTATCCACTCGGCCATGCTGACCTCTTTATGGGGATATGATGCTGGCCTAGAAATGCAGCCTAATATGAACAAGAATGCACAGAGAAACACAAATATACAAGAAGGGAAATACAGGACAATAATGGAAGGTCCTTCTCATAGAAACATAATGTCACGACGTGGAGAAGCCGGACACGGAGTCGCTGACTCACCTCCCTTCACCCAGGGAGACATAAAAGACACGGCAGGAGAT
This sequence comes from Cepaea nemoralis, assembly GCA_014155875.1. Classification (NCBI taxonomy): domain Eukaryota; kingdom Metazoa; phylum Mollusca; class Gastropoda; order Stylommatophora; family Helicidae; genus Cepaea; species Cepaea nemoralis. The sequence continues at coordinate 27,639 of JACEFZ010019427.1, forward strand.
ACAAGAGGAAATAAAGGAAGCTTTAGATGAAATTGCAGAGGGCCCGTGATTGAGAGCGAACAGTTAGAATAAATTAACATTGCCACTTGTATGTCACAAGCGAACGGTAAACACATAACGATATAAGCAACTTACGTCAGCGGTTAAATGGGAGCTAAAAATTAATGAACGTTAATTGTGTGGCAAACACGGCTCTGGGAGGTTGTGGAAACACGTGGTCGCATACGCCCACTGGCTGAAGCTTAAATAAAACACGTGACGTTTATGAGTTCCAATTATTTGGGTGAAATGACGTGCTTCGGGCTTCTGCGCTGTAGGAAGGCCTCGGGAGTTTACTTAACGTTCTTGATTTCCTGGCGTTCTCAGTGGTAGAAAGCTATAATGCCCACTTATTGCCGTAATGTTAGGGCAATGGCTCTCCGTGAAGCATCCTAGCGCCCTTGTCAAGCACATTACAGTATATCTGTGCTGATCCTAACTTGTGTGATCACAAGGTGTTAACTCCGTCTCTACCCGGAGGCAGAGAACCAGCGCTTTGGGCTAGTATAATATGCGAATAAACTGAAAACATCTTATAGTCCATGCTGTGTGGTGTTGGTGATTCTGTCTGTTCACAGTTTCGCGTACTGCCAATCATTTCTGATAACGATGTTAATCCATGCCTTGATTTTAAACTGCCCAGCAGCTTCTCCGTTGGTCTCCCCCTGCCTCTTATCCCCTCCAACTTTAAGGTTTTTACGAAATACTTCAACGTTTCTCTTTCTCACGACATGCCCAAAGAAAGTGGACTCTTCTTCTGATGAGGTGAGTTAATTTATTTCAAGATAGCTTCAATGCTTTCTTTTTCTAGTGTTCTCATAACTTTGCTACATAGCCATATCTCTGTCGGTCTCCCTGGCGAAGGTTTAATGACGATTTTCGTAATCCCGTATACTCTCGTATGAAACACAGCTGCGCGAGATTCGGCAGCGGATCGCGTCGCGTTGGTTACTCACGGGGGTATGTGAGCCGGTCGTTCAGAAAGCAATGGCAAACTACTGAACGTAAAACTTGCCAAGACATCAACAGCAGTTGAAAATGCTGGTGTTAACTGCAATGCCCTGTAAAGGATATGCGAAAAAAATATATCTCCACGGCTTCCATATAATTGCTCATTTGTTTGCTAATTGTCCATGATTAGCTTCCGTACATCAGGATTGGCTCAATACAGCTCTTAATAACTCATTCCCTCACATCTGTCAAACTGTGAAATAAAAAGGAGTCTTGCTCACATTGATTGAGAAAAATAAATTGCAGAAATTATTTTCCATCTTGTGAAATGCTGTCTTTTAGTGGACTATTCCACATTTAACTTCCTTATTACATCTTCCACCTGCTATTGTGAAAGTACTCAAATACATAAATGCATAGACTTGTTTCCTATTGGTTCCATTCATTTTCATGCTGCATTTGGACATTAAATTCTTATTTGTAACAACTATTACGCCTAAACAATATTTTTCCGTAGTGAATTTGATTAAAGAAGACACAAATAGATTGCACGAAGTAAGGTCTGGCATATTTCGCGACATCTCTAGTTTATGTTGTGTGATTTCTGCAGTATGTACGTGGCCAGATGCAGCGAAATAAGCTAGGTAGGCAATTAATCGTGCAATCTACTATTTGTCTTCGTTACTCAAACTATTACTTCTGTTACATTTTTTTTTTAAATACACGAAATCCAAAAGAGTCAAGCCAGTAAAATAATCAACACGGGAACAGCAGAGGCATGTAAGGCAATATGAGCCATGTGTAAGCAGTTTAAAACATCAACTGTGAGGACTAGATGAGGTTACAGTAACAATCAGAACGTAGCCAGTTCATCTAACTTGGGAGCGACAACTGTCGGAGACATTAGACAGGATTCAAAAGTATTTTCTGTTGAAAACACAACCCCTTTGGAAGACGACCGGTAATGACTGTCTATTGCAGAATAATAACTGCCAGTGTGGGAAGTAGACAAAGTAATAACTTTCTGGGACAGACGAAGACAAAGTAATACATGTCTGGGACAGAAGTAGACACAGTAATAAATGTCTGGGACAGAAGTTGACAATATAATAACTGTCTGAGACAAAGTAGACAATGTAATAACTGTCTGGGACACAGTAGACAAAGTAATAAATGTCTGGGTAGAAGTAGACAATATAATAACTGTCTGGGTAGAAATAGACAAAGTAATAACTGTCTGGGTAGAAGTAGACAATGTAATAACTGTCTGGGTAGAAGTAGACAATGTAATAACTGTCTGGGTAGAAGTAGACAATGTAATAACTGTCTGGGTAGAAGTAGACAATGTAATAACTGTCTGGGTAGAAGTAGACAATATAATAACTGTCTGGGTAGAAGTAGGCAATGTAATAACTGTCTGGGTAGAAGTAGACAATGTAATAACTGTCTGGGTAGAAGTAGGCATTGTAATAACTGTCTGGGTAGAAGTAGACAATGTAATAACTGTCTGGGTAGAAGTAGGCAATTAAATAACTGTCTGGGTAGAAGTAGGCAATGTAATAACTGTCTGGGTAGAAGTAGACAATATAATAACTGTCTGGGTAGAAGTAGGCAATGTAATAATTGTCTGGGTAGAAGTAGACAATATAATAACTGTCTGGGTAGAAGTAGACAATATAATAACTGTCTGGGTAGAAGTAGACAATGTAATAACTGTCTGGGTAGACGTAGACAATGTAATAACTGTCTGGGTAGAAGTAGACAATGTAATTACTGTCTGGGTAGAAGTAGACAATGTAATAACTGTCTGGGTAGAAGTAGACAATATAATAACTGTCTGGGTAGAAGTAGACAATGTAATAACTGTCTGGGTAGACGTAGACAATGTAATAACTGTCTGTGTAGAAGTAGACAATATAATAACTGTCTGGGTAGAAGAGACAATATAATAACTGCCTGGGTAGAAGTAGACAATGTAATAACTGTCTGGGTAGAAGTAGACAATGTAATAACTGTCTGGGTAGAAGTAGACAATGTAATAACTGTCTGGGTAGAAGTAGACAATGTAATAACTGTCTGGGTAGAAGTAGACAATATAATAACTGTCTGGGTAGAAGTAGGCAATGTAATAACTGTCTGGGTAGAAGTAGACAATGTAATAACTGTCTGGGTAGAAGTAGGCAATGTTATAACTGTCTGGGTAGAACTATACAATGTAATAACTGTCTGGGTAGAAGTAGACAATGTAATAACTGTCTGGGTAGAAGTAGGCAATGTAATAACTGTCTGGGTAGAAGTAGGCAATGTAATAACTGTCTGGGAAGAAGTAGGCAATGTAATAACTGTCTGGGTAGAAGTAGACAATGTAATAACTGTCTGGGTAGAAGTAGACAATGTAATAACTGTCTGGGTAGAAGTAGATAATGTAATAACTGTCTGGGTAGAAGTAGACAATGTAATAACTGTCTGGGTAGAAGTAGACAATATAATAACTGTCTGGGTAGAAGTAGACAATATAATAACTGTCTGGGTAGAAGTAGACAATGTAATAACTGTCTGGGTAGAAGTAGACAATGTAATAACTGTCTGGGTAGAAGTAGACAATGTAATAACTGTCTGGGTAGAAGTAGACAATGTAATAACTGTCTGGGTAGAAGTAGACAATGTAATAACTGTCTGGGTAGAAGTAGACAATATAATAACTGTCTGGGTAGAAGTAGGCAATGTAATAACTGTCTGGGTAGAAGTAGACAATGTAATAACTGTCTGGGTAGAAGTATACAATGTAATAACTGTCTGGGTAGAAGTAGGCAATGTAATAACTGTCTGGGTAGAAGTAGGCAATGTAATAACTGTCTGGGTAGAAGTAGGCAATGTAATAACTGTCTGGGTAGAAGTAGGCAATGTAATAACTGTCTGGGTAGAAGTAGACAATGTAATAACTTTCTGGGAAAAATTAGACAATGGAGTAACTGTCTGGGACACAGCAGACAATTTAACAAATGTCTGAAATAGAAATAGACAATTTAATAACTATATAGGTCAAAATAAAATAAAATGTAAAGAACAAGCCTTATGGCGCACTGGGCATAAAGTGCTAGACGCCGCATGTGTTTTATAGACTAATGGGCAGTCCATGGGCGGTGTGGCCAGTATTACATCAGCAGCTTTTACTTGCCCAAAACATTTCTTGACTGGGACAAGAAGAATGGGACAGAAGTAGGCAAGTTAATAACTATCTGCAACACAAGTAGACAATGTAACAACTATCTAGGACAGAAGTAAACAATTTAAAGACTATCTAGGACAGTGGTTCTCAACCGGTGGGGAATTCCCCCCCCCCCCCCCCCCCCCCGGGACGAATTTTAGGGTTTCCAGGGGGGAAGGGAATGAAGACCATTTCAAGATCGCGTTAATACAAGTTCCGATTACTTGATATTGTTTTTCCCTTCATACTTTACAGTTATGTATGTCTCATCCTTCTAAAATTCATTTTATAAAGTAAGTAGACAGTAGTATACAATGTGGGATTCGGGTAGATTTTGGTGGAGCCTCCACAAATGACCTTGACCTCGGTTGATTTTCACCCTCCCCCTCGGTCATGTAGTTGGGTAAGGGGTAAGGGGTGGTATCTAGGTCATATCTAAGGGCGATAATTCTAAGATGTTATGTTTCTAAGGGCAGATAACTATTGAGTGGGTGTATAAAAATTTTAATTAATTATTAAAAAATAAAATAAAATAAATAAAAATAAAAATAAATAACGACGGGGTGCGGGGTGGTGGCGAGGGGGTGGGCGCGTGGGGTGAGACTAGGCGGTTCGGGCTTAAACACTATCAGGTATATAATAATTTTTATTAAATCATGTATAAACAATACAATGCATATTAAATAAGTAGCGGTATAGTGGAAAATTCTGGAACGTAGTACCGGGGAGTTATACGTCGGCAAGTGTGGGAAAATCTCCGGCGGGTGTGACGGTGGTCGGTTCATAACAGACGTGGAGGGGGTGCATACGGAAAAGTCATTAAGTAAAGGGTTGTAAAAACGTGGGTGAGTGGTGTGTTAAAATATTTTGAACTGTTAGCGCATTGGTGGTGTACAATAGTACGAATAGAACGAATAGGTGCGGTGGGGATAGTAGTGGGTATGGGCTAGTGAAATTAGTTGATAAGGGTGGTTATTAGTGCTATGTAGATGTTCATAGTAGCTTATTCACTATCATAACACGTGTTACAAATGAAACCTTGAAAGCTAAAGATCGCTGATTGTAATGGATATAGTGTAGTATCCTTCGGTGGTAAGGGGTGGGTACCAGGTATTAGCGGTCAACAGATGGTCAAGCAGTGGTCAAGCGGTGGTCAAGTGAGGAAATTTTAGGGAAAAGTGGTTATAATGATAGGGTGATGCTTAAAGGGTGATAAATTAGTGGTCAAGCAATGGTCAAGTGGTGGTCAAGTAGTGGTCAAGTAAGGAAAATTTTAGGGAAAATTTGTCGTAGCGACATGGTGATGGTTAAAGGATGGTAAATTAGTGGTAAATTAGTGGTCAAGCAAGGAAAATTTTTAGGGAAAAGTGGTTATAATGATATGGTGATGATTAAAGGGTGGTAAATTAGTGGTCAAGTAGTGGTCAACCAATGGTCAAATAGTGGTCAAGTGAGGAAATTTTAGGGAAAAGTGGTTATAATGATATGGTGATGATTAAAGGGTGGTGAATTAGTGGTCAAGTAGTGATCAGCCAATGGTCAAGTAGTGGTCAAGTGGTCGAGTGACCACTTAAATTGTAGATGACGATGTATCTAAGATTATGGTAGTGGTTAAAGTGATCGATGACATGGTCAAGTAGCGGTCAACCAGTGGTCAAGTGGTCGAATGAACACTTAAAAGGTAGAGAAAAGTACGTATATTGAAACGGTGATGGTAAAATGGTCGACAACGTGGTCAAGCAGTAGTCAAAGTAGTGCTAACCAGTGGTCAACCGCTCAAGTGAGAAAATTGTAGGGTATGGTACATGTAGTGAAACAGAGATGAATAAATTAAGTAGTGACGTTGTCAAGTAGTGATCAAGTAGCGGGCAAGTACTGGTCAAATGGTCGAGTGACCACTTAAATTGTAAGGGAAAGTACGTGTAGTGAACCTGTGTTGGTTAAAGTGATCGATGACGTGCTCAAGTAGTGGCCAAGTAGTGGTAAATGGTCGAATGACTACTTAAATTGTCGGTGAAAGTGGGTATGGTGACATGGTGATGATCAAGAGTTGGTCAAGTGGTGCTCAAATAGTGGTCAAGTAGTGGTCAGTAGTCGAATGACCACTCAAAATTATAGGGTATGGTACGTGTAGTGAAACGGTATGGTAAAATAAGTAAGGACATAGTCAAATAGTGGTCAAAAACTGGTGAAGTAGTGATCAATTGGTCGAATGATCACTTAAATTGTAGGTATGGTATGTGTAGTGACATGATGATGGTTAAAGTGATCGATGAAATGATCAAGACGTTATGCCGACTGCTAAGTTCAGAAAGTAATGTCCTTACTAGCGGCAATTTCCCTGACAGGATTCGCCTCGAGCACTGATTTTGTATTGTCAAAGCATAGTGGACAGTAAAACAGGCAATGTTAAAACTGGTCAAAAGGCGTCGACCCTATCACACATGGTAGATACAACCAAACTACGTCTATTCCTAAAACTGGTCAATATGGGTAATCTGTCCAGGGGTAATGGGCAGAGACACGTGGGGAAGAGGGAAACTATAGAAAAGGGTGCCTACGGTTGTCGAGAGGGAACCTAAGAGATGATCACT
>JACEFZ010019428.1:0-19034 GCA_014155875.1 Cepaea nemoralis
GAAGAAAATTTTACAGCATCATATGATGCCATCCTAAGATGGTGTCATGTCCCCAATACTATTCATAATCTACACCAATGACTTGGCTGCTAAACAACTACATGAAAATAAAGTGACAATGTACACTAATAACCTGGTAATATGTGTATAAACGGAACATTGAACAGTGACCACAAGACTGCTTTAAATAGCTATAGATGCATTAGCTACATGGACAATGAGATGAGGTATAAACATCAAAACAGACAAGTGTAGAACACCTCATTTCACCTTCTGTCCAAAACAAAGAGTAGGCGTCACAAAAATTAATGTAATATACTAAGAGAAGATAAATCACCCACACACCTTGGAGTCACATTTAGTGACGGGCTGACACCAACAAAGCAGCAACAAAAGCCATCAGGAAGATAGCCATCCTAAGAAACTAAATGGAACCTCATTGGGAGCCAGTGGGAAAATACTTAGCAAAGTTTATTGACAGAGCACAATATGACACTTGAAATATGGATCAACTGCATGGCATTCAGCATCAAACCCATGTTACAAGATAAAAAATCAAACACTTAGTCACCACCGAGGTAAGGGAAGGATAAAATCAACTCCTATAGTGAGATTGAGAAGATAAAAGCATTTAGAGAAGAGAGGCACGTGATGTAAGCGCTGATAATACATGCAGACAAGTTCATCAGTATGCCAGGCCACACTATGGAAAACAGATTTCCAAACACTGCAATTGGGTGGTTGGAAAGACAGTTTTATTCATCAAGCCAAATGGCAGCAGGCAAATCACCGATATACTTGAAGCTGATAGTTCCCAGAACAAACTCCTTACATAGATTACCAGTACATGTTCAGACAGATGTAGAGGGAATATTTGACATGTAAGAACACCAGTGTACAACACAGAATAGCCACTCCATGTTTTCTTGATGACGAACACCAAAGGATCTTTATGTCAGAGTCTGGATCCGTAAGCAGAAAATGCAGTAAGAAACAGAGGTGTAGGGCTACCTATGTTATTTGAATATACTATCCATACTCCCAGATTACCAACAGGAAACTACTGCCCAACATCTGCTGGACAACCACACCAACGCCTCCAAGCCTGTCTCCACCCATTTCAACAGCACCAACCATCAAGGTGCTTCCGATGTCCAGGTCACTACCATCCAGTCCTGCTCCTCTGGCGCTCAACATCGCAAAGATATAGAAAACCGGCTCATATTCTCTTTGGGTTCTTAACACCACACGGCCTCAACACCTAACATAGTTTCATCTAATCGTGGTCATTTCCCCTCCCCTCCCCACTCTCTTGCTTCCCCACTCTCTTGCTTCCACACCCTCCTAGGTGTCACCCTCTCCCTGTCTCTAACCAGTCCTTTTCTCTACTAAAATTATCCTCTACCCTGTCTCCCTCAGCCTGATTCCAAGTGACCGAGCCAGTAGTTACCTGGGGCATCCCATATTACCACTCTTGGCATCCCTCTCATACGTAATATAGTGTGCACCCGTAATGTAATCACTACTCCCCCCGGACCCAATAATCCCCCAACCAGTTAGCAACTACACTGTATATGCGGTTGTGTGTGCATATGCACAAGTACATATGTGTATGTGCACAGATATATATGTCTCTCTCCCTCTCAAAATAATCTTACACCAACCCTCTCTCTCTCTGCCCCTCCCCCTCTCTCAACAATCTTGCTTCTCTGTGCCTACCTATGCCATGTGTATTGCTGATGGTCTGATCTTATACAGTCCCAATAACACAAGCACTGGGTGATTTGATCCTAAAATACGTTGTATAACAATCTTCTTCTTTTTCTGCGTTCATCCAGAGTTTTTTTTCCGGACATGATTGCGTTGTGCCTGTTTACAGCAGAGCTGCGTTCTTGCGCCGTTAGGCCAACACATCTGACTTCTGTGGGCATTTGTTGACCGGGTTAACCTTCCCGAGGGTATAACAATCAACCTTACTGACATTTCATAGGGAACAGTATGAGTGAAGCCTCATATTTGTAGACCGACCAACTTCGCATACCTCATGTGGTATGTCGCAGGCACTTTTCCAATCTCTCTCTCTCTCTCCAAATAATCTCACTTCCCTGTGCCTACCTGGGCCTTGTGTATTGCTGGTGGTCGGATCCTATACAGCCCCAATAACACAAGCACTTGGTGATTTGATCCTAAAATACGTTGTATAACAATCAACCTTACCAACTCTATTTCATAGGGAACAGTATGAGTAAAGCCTCGTATTTGTAGACCGACCTACTCCGCATACCTCATGTGGTATGTCGCAGGCACTTTTCCAACCCTCTCTCTCTCCAATCTTGCTTCTCTGTGCCTACCCACATCATGTGTATCACACGTGGTCGGATCTTATACAACCCCAATAACACAAGCATTGGGTGATATGATCTTATAATACGTGGTATAACAATTAACCTTACTTACCCTATTTCATAGGGAACAGTATGAGTGAAGCCTCATATTTGTAGACCGACCTACTAAGCATACCCCATGAGGCACATCACAGGAATGATACCCACCTCCCTCTCTCTTTCCCTCCTTCCACCTCTCTCTCTCTTCTTATATAGAAAACATAAAGAAAACATTCTTCTTCGAGAGGAAATCCGAATTCTTAAAGAAGAGAAGGAGACTTTTAAAACATCCATACATGCCTTGAAACTAAAGCGTGCACAGTCATTTCATAAAAGTGCACAAACAGAAAGTATCCATGGTGTTGTAGATGCGTGTGTTACCAGTGAATGTTCGTCGCATAATGACATACAGATAGTTTCTACAAGCAACACAACCACCACTAAACCTGTAGAACGCGCACCATCTATCTACCCCATCGATGTGCATGTCAGCAACAGGTTCCAGGCCTTAAGTGTAGACTCTCCAGCAGCAGACTTGGAATCACAGACCTCAGTCGTTACCACTACTGGATATCAACAACCAACGCAAGCAAGATATAATAAACAAAAACACAAGAAAGACGACAGTGACCAGTGGCAACAACAGTCCAAGCAGACACGCCAGCGCGTGAAATAACCATAGATCATAGTGCAACACATGTCGTCATTGGAGACTCCCTGCTGAAGGGAATCTATAGTGATCGCATGTCATCTTCTGACAGCGAATCAACTTCAATCTACCCTATACCAGGCGCTGACATTGACAGGCTGACCGCTACACTGCGACGATTCCAAGTGAACGACCGAATTAGGAGAGCAACAGTCCATATTGGTGTTAATGACATAATGGATAATAAAATCATCAGCACCTCACAACTAGCTACATTGGAGGTGCTGTTGCGCAATAGATTTCCGAAATCATCTTTGTTTATTTCATCCATCATTCCACCATGTTACGGGTTCCAGCATCGTACTGCCGATGTTGCTAATCTAACGTTATATAAATTCTGTAAAAATAATAGCATGAACTTCATAAATAACACCCCTTACTTTACGTCACCGTCCGGAGCTCCTAAGAAAAAACTATACAGGGATCAAATACATTGTTCCAAGCTTGGAAGTAGCTTCCTAGCGAAGAACATAAAATATCCCGAACGTGCACAACAACCAGCACCAGTTACAGGAGTAAACCGAACTTCACCTCCGGCAACAGCCATCTCACTGTGTTCAGAAAACACTCCTTCTCTTCCCACACCACCCTTGCCTGTACCCCAGGAACACAATGTTGTGAATAGCAACCCAAGCTCCAAACCAAATGTTGCTAAATATGATACTTTGTTTCCTACCTTGCCCGTAAAACAGTCTCCCTCTATGATGTCAAAGGGGACACCGTTAAACAATGGTGCTGTACCGTCGATGCCTGCTTCCAATGTAGGCACTTCCAGTGACACTCATAGCAATCCCTCGCTGGACGGTAATCTACAACCCTATGAGTGGAACCGTCAACTTCAGCAGCTAATGCGATACAATCCTGCAGCCCTGCACCAAGCATTCATGATATCACTCCAGCAAAGACATTTTCCTGCCCCCTCTAACAGCCTTAACTATTTCTAAATAAAGTTTCAATATCCCTGCAATTTGTATACCACAAGCGACATCTTCCTTTTAGTTTGTAATGTTCGCTAATCACGATCAGTGGCTCAGCAAAAATGGTCTATATATAGGCCATCTCAACATCTTTCATCTGCTCAACAAATTACCTGAGCTCTCGGTAATACTGTCCAAACAGTTCCATGTGTTTGGAATCACAGAAAGTCGTCTTAACGACAAAATAACCGACTCTGAAATCTCACTTAAGGGGTTTAAAGTAATTCGAAAAGATGCAAATCAAAAATTAGAGACAGGTATTGCTGTATACATTTCCAATTCTCTCAACTGGTCCCGTAGAAGTGATCTCGAGACAGTAGAGATAGAATGTGTTTGGTTAGAGGTGAAGCCAGCCAGCCAACAGCCGTTTCTCATTGGATACCTATATAGGAATCCTTGTGCCGGGTACAGTTGGTATGACTGCTTCACTACAATGATGGATAGAGTGTTTACAGCAGGTAGAGAAGTTATGATACTAGGTGACTTCAACATAGATATTAGTAAATCCAACCAGACATGGGACGATAGCATTCTTTCTTACAATTTCAAACAACTAATAAACCGTCCCACAAGGGTTACTGACACATCCTCAACTATAATTGATCATATATATGTTACTTGTCCAGATAATATTATTGAATGTTCTGTTCCTGTTTGTACAGTTAGTGACCACTACCCGGTATGTTGTACATGGTCAAGAATTGGGTTCAAACCTCTTAAACATAAACATGTAAGTATCAAATTTAGGAATTATAAAGCATTCAACCAAGATTTATTTTTGCAAGACTTAAGAAAAGCAGCCCTTGATCACGTTTACCAACTTCCTGACCCGGACGATACATTAGCTTTCTGGACGAAGACAGTCTACAATGTGTTCGATAAACACGTGCCAATCAAAGAAGTTCGAGTCAAAAATCAACATAAATCCCCATGGGTCACTAGAGAAGTGCTGGAAATCATGAGAGAGCGAGATACAGCACACAAAAATAAAGACTTCATCAATTACCGCAGACTAAGGAATAAAGTTAAATATGAAATTCGTAGGATAAAAAAAGATCATTTTAAAAATTTGATTGTAGATAATTCAAACAGTACAAATATATGGTAGGCTATTAACTTGCTAACCAATAAGAAACGCCCTACAGAATCAGCAATACCAAATTCTATAACATGCGATGAATTCAGTTGGTTCTTTCAATCAGAAATAGAGAATCTAAAGTCTTCAATACCAGACTCATCGTGTAATTTAAGTTCACTGGCATCATTCTGTGAGGAGAAGTGCGCCAGAAATATTCCCGCTGAGATTCCTTTAATGTCTGTTGCAGACGTTTATAAATATCTCTTGAACCTCAAATCAACAAACTCACACGGCCTAGATGGTATCAGTAATAGAATTCTTCGTTGTGCTGCACCAGTCATTAGCGAGTCCTTAACGTTCATATATAACCAGTGCCTGGCCAAAAACTACTTTCCATCTGCATTTAAAATTGCTAAAGTGTTTCCGCTTATTAAAAATGGCTCAATCGATAATAGCGTTTTGGGTAATTATAGACCTATTTCCTTACTATCGTCGCTATCAAAACCACTAGAAAAACACATTCATAAAATAACGTTACACCATTTAATTAACAATGATCTAATAATTAACAGTCAATCTGGGTTTCGACCTAAATATTCTTGCCATAGTGCTCTAACAAAAATGACCGATAACTGGCACTTAAACATCAACAACGGTAGAATTTGTGGAGCGGTGTTTGTAGACTTTAAAAAAGCTTTTGATATGGTAGATCATGATATTTTAATTAGAAAACTAAAGCAAATGAAGACAAGCACCAACATGGTGAACATAATTACGTCATTTCTATCCGACAGGCAACAAGTCGTGTCCTTCAACAACTGTCTATCAAGACCCACACAGCTTAATATTGGTGTGCCTCAGGGCTCAATACTAGGTCCGCTGCTTTTTGCAGTTTATATTAATGATCTTCCTTTATATATCAATACAACTTGTGATCTATTCGCAGACGACTGTACTATATATACTAGTCAAGAAAACCGTAGTGAATTAGAGAATTCTTTACAAAAGGAACTTGATAATCTTACTAGATGGAGCAATGAAAACCGCATGCAAATTAACATCGACAAAACCAAATCCATGCTAATAACGACCAGACAAAAACTACAGACACTAGCCATAACTGGATAACCGCTCGAACTCCGCATGGGCACGTTACCTATAGTTAATGTGACTGAACATAAAACACTAGGGCTTTTAATAGACAGCCATTTGAACTGGAGCTCTCATGTTCACGCTCTTACCAAGAAAATAGCACAAAAAGTTTACCAACTTGCTAAAATTCAGCACTTCCTGGACGAAAGCACACGAAAAATATTCTATACATGCTATATCCAATCACATCTCGATTACTGTTCCACAGTTTGGGATGGTTGCCCTAAATCTAATTTAAAACGACTATGTTCTCTACAAAACCGCGCTATTCGTCTGGTTTCTGACATAAAGCACGTTGAAAGTAATAATTTGTACAGTCATCTAAGACTTCTACCACTACAAAAGCGCTTCCTTTTCAACAAAGCCAAATTAGTGAATAAAATTATATCTCAAAATACCCCAGAGTATCTTCTGCCGCTGATTCAATCTAATGCAATGAACAGCAAGCGCCTAAATTTGTTACATGTCTCAAAGCCTAGATTGGACCTATACAAAACATGTTTCGCCTATTCTGGTGCTCACTTATGGAATGATCTGCCTCCAGATCTGAAAACTCCAATGAGTCCCGACACATTTAACCGAAAACTCTTTCAATACTTAATCCATACCGACTATATGCCACCATAATTCATTTACTGGTATAATTGTTCAGTATAATTGTTCATTATAATTGTTTAACTATAATTGTTCACTATATATGTGTGTGCGTGTGGGAGAGAAAGAGAGAGAGAGAGAGAGAGAGAGAGAGAGAGAGAGAGAGAGAGAGAGAGAGAGAGAGAGAGAGAAAGTGGGTGTCAGTGAGAGGGAGAGAGTGAATGCGTGTGTGCGCACGTGCATGCGTGTGTGTGGAGAGAGTGATTGAGCGAGAAATGGTGGGGGAATGTGTCAGTGCATGCATTCGTACGTGTATGTGTGAGAGTGAGTGAGGGAGTTTATGCGTGCGTGCATGCGTTCATGTGTATGTGTATGTGTGAGAGAGTGTGATTGAGAGAGTGAGTGTGTGTGTGTGAAGGATTGTGTGTTAGAGAGTGAGACAGTGGGAGAGTTGATGTGTTAGTGTGTGTGTGTGTGAGCGCGCGCATGCGTGTGAGTGTGTGTATATGAAAGAATACAGAGAGAGAGAGAGAGAGCTGAGCAGATGCATGTCATGTAACACGCATGTTATGTAACACGCGAATCCATATGTTTGTGTATTCTCATCTGTCATATTATCAGTTAAATACCATTTGATTTTATCATGCATAATATAAACTCATGTTCATTACTGTAGTTTGAGTGAGTGAGTCAGTGAGTGTGAATGAGAGACAGAAACAAGTGAGCGTGAGAGTGAATGAGTGAGCGGGAGAGTGAATGAGTGAGCGGGAGAGTGAATGAGTGAACGGGAAAGTGAATGAGTGAGCGGGAAAGTGAATGAGTGAGCGGGAGAGTGAATGAGTGAGCGTGAGAGTGAATGAGCGGGAGAGTGAATCAATGAGCGGAAGAGTGAATGTGTGAGCGTGAGAGTGAATGTGTGTGTGAGAGAGAGAGAGAGAGAGAGAGAGAGAGAGAGAGAGAGAGAGAGAGAGAGAGAGAGAGAGAGAGAGAGAGAGAGAGAGAGAGAGAGAGAGAGAGAGAGAGAGAGAGAGAGAGAGAGAGAGAGCATCACTATTTTTACGTCACATACATTTTATGTACACATTTTTCTCCATGTTTAACATTTTTATGAGACTGCTCATGACAAGTGTCAGTGTATGTGTGTGAGTAAAGTGTGGGAGTTTGTTCATACTAGTTTCAATACTAACGTGAGACATTTTGTACGTGTCTAGATGTGAGGAAGTGTGAGTGTATGTGGAGGATGTGTGTGAGTGTGGGGATATGTGTGGGTGGGTGGTGTGTGGGTGGGGGTATGCATTTGGATGGGTTGGGGTGTGTGGGTTTTGGTGGGTAGTGGTATTTGTGGGTGTTGGTGGGATGTGTGGATGGATGTGTGGGGGTGAAAGTACGGGTGTTGGAATGGGTGTGGGGGATGTGTGTATGGGTGGAGGATATGTGTATGGGACGGATGCAGGGGATGTGTGTTTATGTGGGTGGAGATGTTTGGATGGTTTGAGGAAGTATGTGTGGGAGGCGGGGTTGTGTGGGTAGGGGATTGTGTTGGGTGGATTTGGGATGGAAGGGCGGGTGGGGAGAAGTGTATGGTGTGTGGGTTTGAGATATGTGTGCGGTGTGTTGGTGGGGGATGTGTGAATGATGTGTGGGTGGAGGGTATGTTTGTGGTGGTATGGGTTGAGGATAGTATGTGGTGTGGGGGATGTGTGTGATGGGTGTGGGGAATGTGCGTATGGGTGGGGTATATGTGTGGGTGAGCAGGGGATTGTGGTGGTTGGGGAAGTATGTGGGGGAGTGTGGGTGGGAGATGTGTGTATGTGGATGGGGAATGTGTGGGTGGGGGTGTGTGAGTGGCTTAGGGATGTGTAGGTGGGTGAGGGAGTTGTATGTGTCGGGGTGGGATGTGCGAGTGGGTGGAGGATGTGTGTGGGGGTAGGGGTATTGTGATCGAGAGATGTTTGGTTGGGAGTGGGTTGGTGGGGGTGTGTGGGTGCGTAGTGGAGGATGTGTGAGTGAGTGTGTGTTGGTGGACGGGTAGGGAATGCGTGTGTGGGTGGGGAGAGGTGTGTGGTGTGTTGGTTGGTAATATTGTGTGGGTGAGGTATGTGTGTGTGGGTGGGGGATTTTTGTGGTGTGTGAGTGGGGGTATGTGGGGTGGATGGGTAAGGGTATCTGTGTGGGTGTGGGTGGGATTATTTTGTGGTATCTGGGTGGGGGATATGTGTGTGGTGTGTAAGTGGGGATGTGTTGGTGAGGGATATGTGTGTGTGTGGTGCGTGGGTTGGGAATAGTGCATGGTAGGGGGTGTATGTGATGTGCGGGTGGGGGATTGTGTGGCGGGGGATTAGGTTAAGGCATGTGTGGGTGGGTGGAAGTTGTATGTGTGGGTGGTCGTGTGTGTGTGTGAGTGGATTGGGGATGTATGGGTGGTTAGGGAGATGTGTGTGTGGGGGGGGGGGGTAGGGACATGTCAGTTGGTGGGGATGTGTGTGTATGGTTTGGGGATGTGTGAGTGGATGTGCGATGTGTGGGTTGGTGGGGGATTGTGTGTGTGGGTGGGGAATATGTTGTCGATGGAGATGTGGCTGGGGGAAGGGTGGTTTGAGGTGTGGGTGGGGAGAGGATGTGTGGGGTAGAATGTGGATGGGCGTGGGATGTGTGGGTTGGTGGGGGAATGTTTGTGGGTGGCGAGTGTGTTTTGGTTGGGGGATCAGGTGAGGGCAGTGTGTGTGGGTGGGGGATGGGTCGGTTGGTGGGGTATGTATGTGTCCCTTGGTGTGTGTGTCGGTAGGTGGGGGTGTGTATGTGTCCCTTGGTGCGCATGTGTGTGGGTAGGTGGGGGTGTTGGGTAGGTGGGGGTGTTGTGTGGGTGGGGTGATGTATGGATAGGTGGGAGATGGGCTTCATACCATGGTAATTAGCCTTATGTTTACAACATGCATTTCACAATGTTTATTTTTCTTCCTATGCAAATGTATAATGCTCTTGATGAACGAAAGACGAGTGATTTGGAAGGGCCGAATGTAAGACGGGCCTGCGCGCCCAATTTATGACCCTAATAAAGTTGATTTGATTTGATTTGATTTGATTATATACACCTTGCACATGCCCATGTACACTAGTGTATGAATGTCTGTTGAGCGGTGTATATGTATGTATGTACGCTCACACATATCAGTTCACCCAGACTTTAGGACTTGCCTCAAAATAACATATATGAGTGCATTATGTGATTTTGGTTAGTACCACCATCATGCTTGTGCCCACTCATGTTTCGTTAGTACATCCACTGAGATTGCTCAAACACCCTTACGAGACAAGTTGCCGTCCTACCTCCGTCCCCCCTTCTTTCTATGTGCTCACTGAACCGTAAGACCTCTCACCCCGCCACTATCCTCCATCTCACTACGTCGGTTGGGTATAAAAAGAAAACATCGGAGATATTCTGAGTTACTCACAGATTGGAACTATGAGGTAAGTATGAACATTTTTTAAAATTTTCTCATTTTCTCTTCATTGCTTTAATTTTTTCATCCTTTTGTTCTTCTCATCCTGTCATCACCTTTTGATGTAGTCACAGGAAATCTCCTTGACTATATGTTGTGTTTGTGAATGTGTTTAATTGCTGATGAAGGCTAATATCCGCAACATCCTGTATGTGTCGTAAATCTGTCATGTAATGTAAAGCTGCACTACTCTGTGTCATTTTATATTGTTTACAACTATGATGTTAATGATGCAGAAATCCAGGCAATCAAGATAGCAGCAAAGACATTACTTAAAATCAAACAATCATGATTTTGATTCACAGCCCGAGGTATACTAAAGTTTATTTTGCAGTTGTTCTTTTGTCCGCTCTATCCCCAACATTTTCTTTTTCAATTTAGAGACATTTCCTCTTAAAAATAATCAATCTGTGTCAATGTCCATAATGAATCTCTGAATCAGAATCACTTTCCAGTGCTTAACTAGATTCAATGAATATGAATTCCCTCCTGAAAAAAATATAACACGCATAAACTACAACTCCATATATGATTATTTACAGTCTGAGAGTAAAAGTCAAATGGAATCATTAAAAAACAAATGTTACCAACTTTTGTTTGCTTAGCTCGTCGTTTACTTTTCTTCTCTTCTTCAAAATTGAAGCTAGGGGGCTGGACAGGTGATCGAAACCCAAATGCAAAAACCATTATAGCACAAACAATCACGCCAATAACAGGCACTGCTATATGTGGAGAAACTAGCTCTGTTAACTCCATTTCTGTTTACACGTATTTTATTTTATTAAGAATTAAACAATCAACACAAATTCTCGACGTCTTTCTCGTCTCAATTCTTCTACCATTAGAGAGAAATCTGCTGCTGACGTCGCTTGAGCTCTATGTCATCAATATTTGTTATGAGAATTTAACACATTTTTTTAAAGATAATTTTTACAATTTTAAACTTGTATATGATATTAAGTTATTTAAAAAGGTTAAAATTAAAGTTAATTTGTAAAAATATTAAACAATTAAAGATAGCATTTAGTACACATGAAGCGATGACGCAAGCGCATGTTTATGTTGGATGTTGTCAACTGTTGAAGTAAGCTGAATCATTCACTCATGGCATGACTTGAATTCTTCACTTGTTTACACATCACAGCCTTGTCTTTATGACAGTTAGTGTGCCTGTAAGTAATATCATATTAAGTATTATCTGTTTTATTCAGTTGAAGGAAGTGAACAGGTAAACTGATACTGGTACTAAATGTTGGACTGTTGGACTTGGAGTTGCCGTTGGGACAAATCCGATCAAATCGTTCAGTTCAGTGATCGTGATTACTCAGATTTACTAAATTAAATAATTTATAATAACTCGTTGATTACTAACTTCGAGAATAGCACAGAACCATTCAGTCTGCATAATGTTGATTTTTCGTTCAAAAAGATGGCATATTGCTGAACGTAAAATTGCTCAGTAAATCACAAAGAGTCAATAGGCAATAGGTGAATAGGAGCTGGGTAGATTGCAGCATTGTGGTGAAAATTGGTCACTTAAAAAACAAAACATAATCATAATTTTTACCTTGGAGGTGTTTCCAAGGCACCAGGGCCTGGTTATATACTAGCCAAGACCTGTTGACGCGTCCTGGGCAACAGGTCCCTTCGGGGTCCTGGCTAAAGTCAGTAGAATCGCCGATTCCTCCGAAGTCGGAGAGTGTCTGCCTGTACGGCGAGGAACCACCACCACCAGTCTGCACACTAATAAGCCAGACATGGGACAACAGATACTTATGCAAACCTCAGGTCCTGTATGACATCACACTGATGTTGGACAACAGGATGCCTTCATCCGACATACAGGACTTCACGTTGGAGCTCAAGCCAACGAACACAAGCAAGCAAGCATAATTTTTACAATTTAAAATCTCAGCTTCACCTTTGACAATTGTTTGTCATACAAGTATCAGGTAGACAGTGTCATAATCAGGGCCAGGAAGGGCTTGACAGCACTGAAGGTGGTGACACCAGCTGACATTGAATAGTGTCTGCTCCTCCTTTACTGGGGACCTGTGCTAAGCATCATCATGAGCATCTTCTGTATTCACTGTCTTCAAAATCCTGCTAGACAGCTTTGACTGGCAAGGTGCGAAACATTGTGACGTACAGTTGGCTGCACAAAAAAACTTTGTGCCTGGCCATGGATATATCCTGTATTTATTGACTATGGCCATCATGCATAGAGTTGCACAGTTTAAGGTGTACATGAAAGCATCAACACATTAAAAAACACCCTATTCACAGCTATATTGATGACACTAAGGGAATTTACCTCCTGGTTACTCCTGCATAAATGAGGTTGAAGTCACTGAAGCAATAACCAAGGACTATCTTCAACACTGAGAAGAATCATAGAATGTACTGATATTCCCATAGATGTGGTGCAAAAGCACTTTCAGGTTGTCAGTAGTACACTAAGAAGTTACTGTAGAGGTCAGTTGCCTGCATCGGTCTGCACTGAGATAAGGGAACTGGTAGAACAGCATTCATGTCCAGAAGACATAATTATCTATACAGATAAGTTCATGAAGCGTGATTCAAGATCAGCAGGGCATGCACAGAGCAAATGATAGGGAAAACAAAGAGGATAGTGGTACATTCCAGACAACTACATCAAGCCTACCATGGAGATCACCGCCACCTCCAGGGCACGTGTAGGGGCAGCAAAGCAGGCAACCAAACACAATAGTTACATCAACACCATAAACATGTTACAGAAAATTGCACTCATAGCTTGTATCAATAAGCTTAATCACACTGGAGTTAATTGTTGACTCTTCACTAGTCATGTGAGCCTGAGTTTCGAGTATGCTTTGTTAGGAGGTGAGTTTCTTGCAAGCAACATGCGCTTACTTTTTCTTGGTCCAAGATGTTTTCTAGTTGTATTTTTTTGTTACTGACTCCCTCCGCATTCCAGTGCATTATTTTTAGTCTTTGTTTGGTATGGCCAGACGCTCTATTCTCAGGTCCCCTGGCTCCACAGGACATCTGAGATGGACCTCCAGTAGCTGTGGTTGGACCCTTTCGAGACATAGGGCCCGGCACTGCACCTGCCTGGGGGTCCAAAGCAGTATGAGCACCATAACATTTAGCAGTAGTTGACATATTTCATTATGCGTGACTGCGTGGCATCCTGATTTCTGTGGTGCGCCTCCTGGCCTCCGTCTTCAGCACCTTTCCTTTGCTAGAGCAGACTGTGGTCTTACTCGAGTTTAGGTGTGTAGGCATGCACACACGTTTCTGCGCATGCATGTACATGCATACACATCTAGAGCGTTCTGGTTATTTCTCGGCGCCAGTGACTTGCCGCCGCCCCTTCTCCTGTTAGTTGAAACAGTTCCACCATGAGAAGGCCAGGAGTTGGACTTTTGCTGCATAGGTGGTGAATGCATGAGCCATTGGGGTATTTATGCAAGGTTGGGCACTCACCCCAACCCTGCCCCTGGCTACATACAGCAACATTTGGAACCTTGCATGAATATATTTGCTGTTCTTGCATGCTAGATTGAAAGCTCTTATTAAGATCTTTTGGTTTTTTTGTCTCTCCCCAAGACACATCAAAGGTTATCTGAAAGTCATCTATGAAGGCACAGAGAAGATATTCACAATGGGTGGTGAAGATAAAGAGAACAACATCACAAATCCTTCTGTAACGCAGGATGTGGCTCAGGATGGGTTTGACACATCAGTGTCAAAGTTACTTCAGGATTTTAGCAGGTGAGATAAATGCAGGTACTAATGACATAAGCTTACTGAATCCATCCGATTCCACTTATGTTTGGTAATGTCATTTACTAAGAAAGCTCTGGTCATATATAGAAAAACCTGACCTGTTCGGTCACATTGAACTACAGTACAAGGATAATAGAAATATTTATATTAACTTCCTGTCATTATTTTCAGGAATATATGCATATGATCATCATCACCAAGTGCCTTGTCTACTGGTCTGGGCAACCATACTTCTCCCCATCTTTTGATCTCCAGCAGGATGTATCAATTTGTGCGCTGACACCCTCTCAAGTCCTGACTCAAGGCTGTCAAGAATCCTATCTCTCTTTCCACAAATCTTTCCAGCTGTCACTTCTTCCAGTATTTCTCTTCTCTAAATTGGCTAAATGATTGGCACCTCTGTCTGATTTTTGTGATAATTTGTTTCTTAGCCTCAATCAAAATGTTTAGATTACTCTTTTTGGACGTCCAAGGAATTGTCAGCATTATTCTGTGAATCCACATCCTTGAGGATTTAGGGATTTTTGTTTGTTTGCTGACTAAATGTTTAGGATTCAAAGAGACACACATACATAACATAAATCATACTGCTTGTGACCTATTACTTTACACATGTGTCACCAGGCTAGACAATATTGCCCAGATTTGACACATTTTGTAGCACTTAAAAGTATTGAGTCTTCATCAGGACAGTAATCATCGAATATTGTATTCATCACAGACTTGAGGTTGCTCTCAGAAGTGGTGCAAATCACAGGAAACAAGAACAGTTGTGTAAACCAAGACCTCAGCTCTACAGCATCGACAGATTCTCCACACGTGCCAAGGCTTTTCTAGAATTGTTCATTTCTTTTGCATTTTCTCACTTTGAACTCAAGTGTAGTCCGTACACATGCTCCCACTTCTAGTTCAGTCGACTGATTTTTGCGTGTGGATTAGCTTTCCCTATTACCAGTGTCCCTCACCATCAGGCTAACTCTCTCCGACTTCAGAGCTACTTTAAATTTACGTCCCCAAGACAAAAAGTCAACATTTTAATCCAATTGACTGGTGTGAGAGTTGAACCCGCTATCTTGGCATCAGCACACCGGATGTTTAAGAATGGGCACTCTTATCCATTCGGGCCATGCTGACCTTGAAGAATTGTTCATGATTGGTTAGATTCCCCGGGAAGGTTAACCCGGTCAACAAATGCCCGCAGACGTCGGATGTGTCGGCCTAACGGCGCAAGAACGCAGCTCTGCTGTAAACAGGCACAGCGCAATCACATCCGGAAAAAAAAATCCGGATGAATGAAGAAGAAGATTGGTTAGATTTTTTAGCTAAAGTGTTTTGTAGGTTCAGGCAGCCAGTGTAAAATCTAAGCTTTAGTTGGAGATGAAAGAAGGCAGAAGAATGGTAGGCAGTATTTTTCACCGTGAACCAAATGTGTCACCTGCACTGTTTCTGTAGCATACCCTGATATTCTTTCCATCTGATGCTTGGTCATCTTGCAGCTCTATAGCACAAAGTGGTGACTGATTGGGCTTCACTCTCATGTCTAAAATAAAGTTGATTTGATTTGATTTGATTTGTGTTCTCTTTCTATAAATTCAATGCCAGGCATTATAACTGCGATACATATAATGTCATTATTTCCAGTTCTGTCTCTTTTGGCGTAGCTAGCAGCTTTTCTCAAATATTTCACGTGTAATGGGTTGTTTATTCATTGCTTGCCACATATATCAGCTTTTGAATAATTCTCTGTACACTCTAGGATGAAGAGGAAAGGCAAAGGATGAACAATTATATCATCTCATCTTGTTCCTCTTTGTACCTTGCTATGTTGAAGTATAGCATTAACAGCTGTAGAGTGCCCGTTTAGGGGCTTCATATATCATGATTCCCATGGACTGTTATTCCCTCTGTCCATTGTTTATATGGTCTGCCTCTTCTTCTGGTTCCATTTGGTCTGTACATCATTGCTTGTGGTATACTGTTAGCTAGTAGCCTACTTATGTGACTGAACCATTTTCTCTTGCTGTATTCTAATGAAATATAGTCTGCTATTACCTCCATTTTAGTCCTGATTTAATCATTTCTGATGTTCTCTCATCTTGATACTTTGAGTATTCTTCTAAGGAATCGTCTTTCCATTGTTGTAAATTTTCTTTTCTCTTTTTCTGTCATTGCCCAAATTTGTCATTGGTAGCAAGCATAGTGTTGGTAGAAAGATTGTGTTATAGGGTGCTGTTTTTAGTATCATCTGAGTTGGTTTGCCTTATTGCATTTATTCTCGATCTCATCTTCTGATTTGCCATTTGGTGATATTATACTTCCTAAATATTTGAAGCTCTTTACTTGTGTGAACATGTGTATATTTCAGCTTGAAGGATTTATCTAGTTATTTTACTTTATGTTGTGTGAATTCTGCAGTATGTACATGACGAGATGCAGCGAAATATGCCAGGCAATAAATCGTGCAATCTATTGTTTGTCTTCATTATTCAAATTCACTATAGGAAAACATTATTTTTGATTCTCTTTACTTGTTTCAGGGGGTATTAATTTAGATTAATCTTTGTTGTTTTTGCATCTTTAATTATGATAATTACCTCTAAACAATCACATGTACACAATTTCCTGTCTGATCAGTTTTTAAATCATTCTTTCACTAATTTACTCATAGTGTAAAACTTATCTTCTTCTTCTTCTTCTTCTTCTTCTTCTTCTTTAGCGTTCCGAGCCATTGAGGTTCTTTGCTGCAAATACAATCCGTCTCCATTCGTCTCTCTGGTGGACCTTCTCTTGCCAGTCGTTGATTCCAAGTGCTTGTAGGTCTGTACATGTATTATCTCTCCACCGCCTTCTTGGTCTACCTCGGGGTCTACGATCATTTATTTCCTGAGTGTAAGCGAGTTTTGTTTCCCTATTATCTTCCATTCTTTCTATATGCCCCAGCCATTGTAGTCTATTAGCCTTCATGATACCAGTGATTAGCGGGGACTTAAAGAGATCATAAATGTCTTTGTTACTTCTTCTTTTCCACTCTCCACTTTGTGTATCCCTAATGGGTCCAAAGTTGCGTCTTAAAATTTTGTTCTCAAAGGTTTGTAACAAGGCTTCGTCCTCCGGGTTCGTAACAAGACTCCCCCGATGGTGTTTCCACCTTGTCGTGGTGGGGGAGCTTGAGTTTCTCAATGACCCTGAGAGCTATGCCGGCGGTAGCGTAGCTACCAGCAGGGCCTCCCAAGCCGGACAGGTCAAAGGGTAGAGAACAGACAAAGAGAAACACCCTGGTCCTCCAGGTTGGGGGTTGAAGCGTGGGGTTAACATCCCCACCTTTGTAAAAAACCCTCTTTGTTACGAAACAAATACATGAGTGTAAAACTTATGTTTTACATAATTTATAATTTTAAAACACAGGTCAAGGACCCTTGTTCATACCGTGGTGCATGTTGGGTATATGATGCCAGCCCAGTATTTGTACAGACCAAATTGATGGATGATGTGGTTGGTACTATACCAACTCTCTTTACTTCCCAGTATTTGTACAGACCAAATTGATGGATGATATGGTTGGTACTATACCAACTCTCTTTACTTCCCAGTATTTGTACAGACCAAATTGATGGATGATGTGGTTGGTGCTATACCAACTGCCTTAATTCCCAGTATTTGTACAGACCAAATTGATGGATGATGTGGTTGGTGCTATACCAACTGCCTTAATTCCCAGTATTTGTACAGACCAAATTGATGGATGATGTGGTTGGTGCTATACCAACTGCCTTAATTCCCAGTATTTGTACAGACCAAATTGATGGATGATGTGGATGGTGCTATGCCAACTGTCTTTACTTCCCAGTATTTGTATAGACCAAATTGATGGATGACGTGGTTGGTACTATACCAACTGTCTTTTCTTCACAGTATGTGTATAGACCAAATTGATGGATGATGTGGATGGTGCTATGCCAACTGTCTTTACTTCCCAGTATTTGTATAGACCAAATTGATGGATGATGTGGTTGGTGCTATACCAACTGCCCTTACTTCCCAGTATTTGTATAGGCCAAATTGATGGATTATGTGGTTGGTACTATGCCAACAGCCCTTCCCAGTATTTGTATAGACCAAATTGATGGATGATGTGGTTGGTACTATGCCACCTGCCCTTACTTCCCAGTATTTGTATAGACCAAATTGATGGATGATGTGGTTGGTACTATGCCAACAGCCCTTCCCAGTACTTGTATAGACCAAATTGATGGATGATGTGGTTGGTACTATGCCACCTGCCTTTACTTCCCAGTATTTGTATAGAGCAAATAGATGGATGATGTGGTTGGTGCTATACCAACTGTCTTTACTTCCCAGTATGTGTATAGACCAAATTGATGGATGATGTGGTTGGTACTATGCCACCTGCCCTTACTTCCCAGTATTTGTATAGACCAAATTGATGGATGATGTGGTTGGTACTATGCCACCTGCCCTTACTTCCCAGTATTTGTATAGACCAAATTGATGGATGATGTGGTTGGTACTATGCCATCTGTCCTTACTTCCCAGTATTTGTATAGACCAAATTGATGGATGATGTGGTTGGTACTATGCCAACCTGCCCTTACTTCCCAGTATTTGTATAGACCAAATTGATGGATGATGTGGTTGGTACTATGCCACCTGCCCTTACTTCCAGTATTTGTATAGACCAAATTGATGGATGATGTGGTTGGTACTATGCCACCTGCCCTTACTTCCCTGTATTTGTATAGACCAAATTGATGGATGATGTGGTTGGTACTATGCCACCTGCCCTTACTTCCCTGTATTTGTATAGACCAAATTGATGGATGATGTGGTTGGTACTATGCCACCTGC
>JACEFZ010019429.1:0-19592 GCA_014155875.1 Cepaea nemoralis
TCGAACCAGTCTCCCACTGTCGTACAGGCTAGCTCTCAATGCAGATTCAAACACTCCTCGCATACCCATGCGACCTCTCCATTCAACAACCTAAACCCGTCTGCCAGTTCTGGCGTTCTACACGCTACACGCCAGTCGGCGCTCACGTCAGCTAGTGTGACCCCTGCAAGGTTCAAGGGGTGTACTGCTGACCAGCGGTCGTTTAAGCTTCGCTCTATTGCTGTGCTTGGCTGCTTATCCGGGTGTCATCGAAGACGCCGCGTTCTCTCTGCAGTGTTTAACATCACTCAGGGTTGCGTGTTGTTATGTTGTCTGGCGTTGGTACAGACAACGCGTCGCAACCTCGGATGTGAGACCTTGACAAAGGGAAACTATTTAAGAAAGTTGCGTATCACGTGACCGGAACAGTTCAATATTACCGGAATAATTCAAGTCGTTCGCCAGCCACCAAGAAGTAAGCAAGTGAGTAGTTTGTAGATAGACAGTATTATGAGGTCACAATGAATGACAGTCTGCAGTACTGATTGTATCATCTGAAAATGTTCGAGCTGCAATCAGAGACTGCATTTGTAATATTATTAAATAATTCTTTGTGAAACCACATGCCCTCCCAGCAACATGGGAACTGGTGGTAACGTCTCATGATACAGTCGTGTGTAATAAAGTAAGGTGAACAAGGACGACTGGAGTTACTTGACTTCTTTTGTACCTCTGTGATTCTGCTTCGCTATCTACACAGATGAGCCACTCAAGAAATATACAAGAAACCCAAGTAGAGGTGTGGCAGAACCTGGGAGGCTTGATTGACAGAGGCAGCTACAGTGCAAGATTGAAAAAAATAGTAAAGAGAACATTTGTTAAAGAAAGAAACATTTCATGCAGTAAGGAAAATGTCAACGTCAAAGGAAGATGTTATTATTGTCACTCCAGATCGTGACCACGTTTTGTCCTGTCTAATGTCAAACGTCAGACTGTACTTACTGCTAGGCAGTCATCTGCCATACTAAGAACATTTTTGGACCGTCTATGGAGCGAACCTATTCGCTAGTGTCCTACTGAAAGAAATATTGCAAATTATATACATCACGCGAGCTTCGTGGCTTAGAGGTTATGACTTTTCTCCGTATCTCGTATACTTTCGTGGGTAACGTGATGACGGTGAGAATCAGCAGTGGTTCGAATCGCATCGGACACTTACGGGGTATGTGAGCCGGCCGCTTAGAAAGCAATGGCAAACTACTGAGCGTATTCTTGCGAAGATATCAACATACAGCTGAAAACATGCTGGTGTTGACAGCGATGTCCTGTAAAGGATATGCAAAAAATAAAATATACATCATGCAACAACCGGAAGTACCTACTATATATGGGAAGACGGCACATCACTGGTGAAAAGAATCGTATAAACATTTGTTATCAACACTACGACGATGCCATATCAACAAGAATATTAAAATATAAACATTTGTTGTCAACACTACGACCTTGCCATACAATCCTGATGTCAGTAGTATGGCAGGACTACTTTGACTTTCAATTGTGGATCACACAAGTTTCGGCTCTAAAATGTGTGAAGTCCGAAGTTCTTTCTCCAATCAACAAACAAGTGCCCTGACGCCTGAAGGAAGACACAGGACAGTCAACAGCCACCAGTATGACACCGGTACACAGAATCAGGCCAGTTAAATTGTCTGTCTGTTTTTGTTTCCATTGTGTACAGTGGTTTAAAGTGATATTCGGTGACTTCCTCATGCGGTGTTTGTCTACGTCCTTATTGTTATAGCGGGGGGTTGGAAGGGCTACTTTTGTGCTTGAGAAGTAACCACGCACAAGGGTACGTTTCGGTCTAATGACAGACATATTAATTAAATAAATTTTTCTGGTGATCTGACTGTTAATTAGCACCTGTGTTGTCTTGTAATAGTTCTTATCCGTTGTGACTATACGTCTTCAGTGTATCTTTTTCATGTAATTGTATTCCTTGATCTGCATCCAAATTAGATATATTCTTGATAGGTGTGGTTGTGTGTCCTGTCTTGTGAAATATTACATACAGTGTAACAGCGTGACATCTTCTCATGAACATCATTAGTGAAGGTTCAGAACAACATCATCATCAGACAGAGAGCACCTCTGTTCCAAACGTCATTTGATAATATCACAATTTACATTGTGATATCGACTGTGGAACTGGGCATTAATAACAACAAACATGCATACACACAAACAACTTAGTGTGTATATTGGTACCACCAAACAATACTAACATAAACATTAGTGTGTAGCTAAAGCAAGACACTACTTAATAATCAGTCTTCACTCCAAGACTTCATAGCTATGGGTGAGAAGTGCGGCTACACAGCGCCTGACTAGGAGAATTGGCCAACAAGAATTAAGTGCATTCCAGGCACCAACGAGAAGAGAGAGCAGCGGCCGAGAAGCTAGAGAAGCACAAGTAGAGCTGTGCAAAGAAGCCAGAGTAGCTTAGGGAAAACAAAAAGAAGCACATGCTACTCTAGAAAAACTAGCAACAAAAGATAAAGAATTGGTCTTAGAAAAAAGAGAGGCTTGCCTTTGATAGGGATAAACTGGCTACCGAGGTATTAATGAAGGATAAAGAGATAGAAGGCAACTTAAAGGTAAAGACTCTTGAGAAAGACAAAGATGCAGAGATAGCCCAAGCGAAAATAGCGGCAAAATCTTTGGACTCCATTAACCGGTACACTGGTCTCATCAGAAACTTTACACAAGGCGATTCGATATCAGAATAGGTAACCAACTTTGAGGTTCTAATGAACCATTACAAAGTGCCACCTGAAGACTGGGCGATACTATTTCACAGGAATTTGGCCCTCGAACCTTTGACGGTCGTAGAGGTCATACCTGAAACCCTACGAACAAACTATACATATGTTAAGAATCGGGTCTGGGCACATTTTTCTCTCGATCAAGCTGGGTTACGAACAAAATTCAGAACATTAGCACCGAAGGCAAAACAGACCTTCCTAGACTAGAAACAATCTCGTTTTTTTTTTACAAATGGCTCAAGTCAGTCGATGTAGGCTCAGACATTAATAAGCTACGTGACCTCATAAGTTGATCTCGTCTGCACCAGAGGCAATGTCAACTTTTCTGATTGAGAATAAGTATGCGACAGTGCCATAAATGGAGTCCAAAGATAAGGCATATTATAATGCCTATAGGGACGTCTTTTGCATAAGGAGCTCAACCTTATTTACCTATAGGGGCGGCTGCCAGGTTGTCCAACCAAAGGTATCATGGAAGACCGAGCAAATTTCAGCAATACGGTCAGCAAAATAGAGGAAGAGGACCATACTACATGAGAGACAATACACAAAGAAAGCCAGAAAGAGTAAAAAAGGGTTACCTGATGCTATGTCCTCATTGCAAATAACACACGGCTCCATTGAAATGTGGGACAAGAACCCTGACTATGATACTTATATTAAGAATTTAACATCACAAAAAGTCGGTAAGTACACTACGTACAAGAACAGTGTTAAATGTTTTGTCTGCAATAGTTACGGACACATAAGTAAATATTGTAGGATTAGAAAAAATATGGAAAGAAGCCACGCAGCATTCTTGTTCACCAGCAGTTCACCCGATGAATATGAAGAGACGAACGCAGTTAACATAGTGACGGATTTAAATGACAATTATGATGAGAGTAGCAGCGAGGCTTACATACACGTAGCTAATTCTGCTTACACGAGGGATGGAAACTTAGACGTACGACTAGCACTAGTTAACGGACTAACAGTTAGAATGATAAGAGACACAGGGACTTCGATTGTTGGGGTTGATCGAAAATTGGTTAAAGACGAAGATTATACAGATGAAAAGGTGACATGTAGGATAATTGGTGGAGCATTAGAGCAGTATAAGGTGGCGTGGACTGACATCACCTGCCCTTGTTATCAGGAACAGGTAACGGCTGCAGTGTTACCACAACCAACAACTGAATTAATATTAGATAACATCCCAGACTTAAAATTTATAGTGGAAGTACAGTTATCCGAATATTTAAACTTTTGAAACCCTGTATAAAATTGTTACAAATAACAACAAACAATTCAAAAAAAGTTAATTTAATTAATTTAATCCATTCAGATATGTACATATTTTTTCAATTTTTCAATTACCAGTATGCATGACGAACAAATCAGAGAGTTTCTGAATCATAGTTATACCACATCAGACCAACAGATAGAGCTGGAGGAACTTGAATGTTGTACCTACAGCCAGGGAACTATATAAAGCATGGAGGAGCTAGTACAGTACCATGCTGGCAGATTCAACCACCAACGTCTATTGAAAAATAAGTTAATGATTTCATCTTCATTCATGATTGAAACTATTCATGAAGCATAAATGTTAACATATTCCATTCATTCAGAAGCATACCATCACGTCATAAACACATACATGTTGCAATCATCTATAATACTATCATTGCGTTACACCATCATATCAGAAACACATGGACATCTGTAATCACTTAATGTACCATCAGTTAATACCACTACTGAATCATTTAATACTAATATGAGAAATATATCATTCATTTACAATCATCATATCACAGAACGAATGTAAATAAGGTATAAAGATAGATTAAGAAAGGTCTTCAAAAGTTCACAAATATCCAATAGAAATTGTAATTTTTTTTTACTAAAGGTACAAATTACGAGCACTTGTCCAAATAACAGAAAACACATAACATCACAGTGTAAAGGTTAAGTATATTATAATACTCTAGGAAAGTAGCGAGTACAACTACAAACTCTTAATAGAATGAAAGACTGAGTGAATGAGAATTAGAAGATAATACCGATGTAAAACATTGTATCATATATGACACTTTAATAAGTTACTTTGATTCAATTGGTTTTTGAATTGATAGCATTGGAAATATCATCACAGATAGGTTAATAATATGAAGTGCTGATAACTATATTCCCCCATTGAAGTATTCCATGGTAGAATCTGTTGAGGCACATAAATGAACATGCATTTTTCATTTTGTATTACTATTAGATAGTTTAACACTGAACTTTTTTATAACACCAACAAAGAAGGCCAAGAGATTGTATTTCATGGAAATGAATGAACACCAAGACAGAGAGAAACATTTCACAAGAAACAACAAGCGTGTTCCCAGCAATGAAATACAACCCCAATGTTGAATGAACAACATAACAAACATGAGTGAACATCCACCTACAATTTTAATAGACTATCAAAGTATTTTAAACTTTGACATACACGAAGATGTCGATAATTAGATCGACATCACACATTCATCTGGGCAACAGAAGGAATATGTGTCCAGAAGAAGAAAAGTCAACATCAGTTACGCAGAAGAAGTAATCCATCTAAGAAGAAGAAACAATACATGTATACCTCAATTAAGCAATGGCCCAGGCAGCAACCCCACATGTAGATAAATGAGGTAAACTAAAGTCAAACGGTGACCTCGAATGACAATTGGCAACCACACAAGTATACAGTTCATATACATATTAGAGACATATTCCACATACCAAACACCAATAATAATAAAGAGGGTAATGGCACCTGTTAATCACGCACCTTCCCTCATTCGGGCGTAATGGCCTTGGTAGGTTTGGGGATGTTTGTCTATATGGCAAATGAGGAACTACTATGGGGAGGCCGTGGGACCTTATGATGCTCATAAAATAGTTAGCCCAGCCCTCCCATAGGCTTTGGCTACACGTCGTCTACAGGGGTAGTAGATGGAAATGGCGTGTCCGTTATAAATAAGAATAATTTTTTTCATTGATTTTGTGGAGTGATTAACAGAATACCATACCATCATATTATCAGATAGAAATATGTATGTGGGAATATATGAATATAAAATATAGGTATGAAATGACAAAGAACTGTGAATATTGCCACATGTCATAACAGTAAGAAACCGAAGAGACTATGAAGATGGTTGCACCATTTTCAAAAACGGGGGGGGGGGCATACTGTCATGTGGCAATACAAGGCTTACAGCATTAAGCTTACAGGTTGACAGAAGGTCTACGGTAAAAGACCAATAATGGGGAAAGTGAGAACAATTCACGCAACAACAAGTAACAAAAACGCTCTGATAAAGTGTGTAAAGGTAGATCGGGCAAATAATGATGATGAAGAGCACTAAGGGAAACTATTTAAGAAAGTTGCGTATCACGTGACCGGAACAGTTTAGTTCAGGGAAAAGAAACAACTGAAGTTAGTTAGGTCTGGAGTGCTGGCAAGAAAGGACGTGTGGGCGTTTTTCTGTGGCATGAAGATGGATTCAGATCGTAAGTGTAAACGCTTTGTTACTTGTTATAATGGCCAGCAGATTGTATAATGGCTTATGAAAGCGAAAGTAATTTTGGGCCTATGGCCATCGGTCGGACCATACCATCATATTATCAGATAGAAATATGTATGTGGGAATATATAAATATAAAATATATGAATATAAAATATAGGTATGAAATGACAAAGAACTGTGAATATTGCCACATGTCATAACAGTAAGAAACCGAAGAGACTATGAAAATGGTTGCACCATTTTCAAAAACGAGGGGGGGGCATACTGTCATGTGGCAATACAAGGCTTACAGCATTAAGCTTACAGGTTGACAGAAGGTCTACGGTAAAAGACCAATAATGGGAAAAGTGAGAACAATTCACGCAACAACAAGTAACAAAAACGCTCTGATAATGTGTGTAAAGGTAGATCGGGCAAATAATGATGATGAAGAGCACTAAGGGAAACTATTTAAGAAAGTTGCGTATCACGTGACCGGAACAGTTTAGTTCAGGGAAAAGAAACAATGAAGTTAGTTAGGTCTGGAGTGCTGGCAAGAAAGGACGTGTGGAAGTTTTTCTGTGGCAAGAAGATGGTTTCAGATCGTAAGTGTAAACGCTTTGTTACTTGTTATAATGGCCAGCAGATTGTATAATGGCTTATGAAAGCGAAAGTAATTTTGAGCCTATGGCCATCGGTCGTACATCAAGCAACTGCGACAAATGTTGGTGTCAACCTTGCACCGCACGAGATATGTTCGGAGCTGAACATAGCACGCTAATTCAAGGTCGTCGTTCGCCAGCCACCAAGAAGTAAGCAACTGAGTAGTTTGTAGATGGACAGTATTATGAGGTCACAATGAATGACAGTCTGCAGTACCGATTTATCATCTGAAAATGATCGAGCTGTAATCAGAGACTGCATTTGTAATATTATTAATAATTCTTTGTGAAACCACCTGCCCTCCTAGCAACACGGGAACTGGTGGTAACGTCTCATGATACAGTCGTGTGTAATAAAGTAAGGTGAACAAGGATGACTGGAGTTATTTGACTTCTTTTGTACCTCTGTGATTCTGCTTCGCTATCTACACAGACGAGCCACTCAAGAAATATACATGAAACCCCAGTAGAGGTGTGGCAAGGTGTGGATACAATAGTTCAGATGTAGATACGTTGTCGAGGTGTACACACAATAGTCCAAGTGTAGATACAATAATTCAGATAGGATACAACAGTGCAGGTATGGTACAATTTCACCGTGTTGTCTCATCTCGTCCGATGTGACGTTTACTTTGGCGCGTAGACAACTTGGTGCTGGTCGGGAAATACTGCATATTGCTGCGTAATCGGAGATGATCTGGTTCTTCCTGACGAAGGTCGAATAGCACAAACTCATATTGGGAAGGTGTGAAATCTTTAACACTGTCTTGGACATATGAAATACGCCCGAGGGACACCTGCTTGGCTAAATGGGTAATCTGCGAACCGTCTCGTAGTTTGTTTTTGTTTTTTAATTATTATGGAGTACGAATGTAGACTGATGGTTCTATGTTCTTAAATTTTTCCGAAGCGGTTCTGTACAATATATATAACACTGAGGTTGTGACGGTGACTTCCCTTGGTAAATAATTTAGTCACTCTGTCATCTGTCTCGGACATTAGATCGTCTATGGCCACTAGGCGTCGTCTATCTGCTGTCCATTTTTCCATATCAGGCAGCCCTCATTAAACTGGACACCTTTCATAGTTTTGTACATGGGCTACTATACCCCGTAACACCATATAACCTTCTCTGGTGTGGGGATGATCATGTCTGGGAGTTGGGGGGGAGGAGGGGACTGCTGCACAAATGCGGTTTTACCGCTGCCAGATCGACCCGCGATAAGCGACATACATGGGATCCACCTAGGATCCATCATGTGCAATAATCACGTAACCATCTCTTCCTTTTTATAATTCCGTTCATGATGGTGGTGTGTTGTGTTGTTAATGGCCTACCCCTCACTCTCCACTGTCCTATTAACGCACATGTGTCTTTTAGCCCCGCCCACCTTTTCCCAATGTATTACCACGTTGGGTAAGATGATGTTCTGCTTACGACACAACGCAACCTTTTCACATACCCATCACGTATTAAAAGATATATATATATTAATACGTGATGGGTATGTGAAAAGTTTGCGTTGTGTCGTAAGCAGAACATCATATATAATGTCAGGTCTTAGTCAGATATGACTGAGCTACCATATGACAGTAGACGGTACTACCTGCTTTCTGTCAGCGCCGAACATTGGGCGGCGCTAACCAAACCCGACACCCCACATTGTGCCAACGGCTTCGGGCGGAAGAGCACAAGTGGGAAGGTACAAGCCTTATCCTGGTGCGAGGAAATGCAACCCAAAGACAAAATAAGTCATGGCAGACCAGGCCCTAAGCCTTGGTTGGCGGACAGTTAGAGCATTGCTTTGCTGATCTGGCAGCTTCTGCAGCTTGTCTTGTTCCAGATGTATAGTTGTCAACTTTCCTCTGGAGTGAACTAGGCAGGCCGAGAGAGGGATCATGCTGCATGGGCAACACATGGTTTCTTTATTTTAGCCCAGGCTTTGTGCTATGGAGAGGCAATAACTCCATCCCTGGTCTTAACCGGTCTCGGAATCAAAGCGTGATGCAACTGTTACGGGTTCAAAGCACTAAAGAAGATTGGCTGCCCACCAACTCTTCTGTCCATTGTGGAATCGTTCCACACAGGCATGAAGGGTATAATCAAGTTTGATGGCTCAACTTCAGAAGAGTTTGAAATCAAGAGTGGAGTTAAGCAAGGTTGTGTACTAGCCCCTACCCTCTTTGGATATACTTTTCACTTCTACTGAAATATGCCGTTCGTGATCAGGATGACGGTATATACATTCACTCACGCTCAGATGGTGGCCTCTATAATGCTCAGAGATTGAAGGCCAAGACCAAAATTCATCATCATCATCATCACGTTCCGTGCCGGCTGGCGTAGGCGTTCATGGCTCTCCACAGATCTCGGTCTTTGGTTTTCTGGATCAACTCTGCTGCTGATATTCCTCCATGCCACCGTCTCAATCCATCCAGCATCACTTCTCTTGGTCTGCCTCTGCCTCTCTTCCCCTCGATCTTTCCAGTTGTTACGATGTTCTCCAATGCCTCTCTTCTCATCACATGACCGAAGAAAGATGTTTGCCTCTGTCTTATTGTTGTATATAATGTTCTAGTTTCATTAGCCTGTTTCAGGCAGTCATCGTTAGTTACTCTGGCAGTCCAAGGAATTCGCAACATTCGTCTCAGGAACCACATCTCTGTTGCTTCTAATTTCTTCTTACTTTGTTAATTTACATTCCAAGATTCACTGCCATACAGCAAAACTGGTTCTACATAGCATTTCAGCACTCTCTTTCTTACATTACGTTAGCCGCTACACGCTGCGGGATTTGCTGAGGAGGGGATCCGAGCACTTATGGACTGAATGGTCCGATGTGCAACGAGGATGATCTGTCGACTAACTAACTAACTATTACATTCAGTGATAGTGACTTATTGCAAAAGATACTCTTCATTTTCTGAAATGCGGCTTTCGCCTGCCCTATTCTGCTCCTAATCTCTGTTGTACATCTTCCATCTGATGTTATAAATGCCCCTAGGTATCTAAAATTATCCACTTGGTTAAGGATTTTTCCTTCTATTTCTATGTCACATTTTGGTGTCACCATTTTCTTTGATATTACCATTGTTACTGTTTTCTTGATATTCAAGGAGAGTCCTTTCCTTGCACTCTCTGTTACTACAACGTCTAATAATTGCTGTAGGTCTGTTGAATTATCCGCCACCAATACTGTGTCATCTGCATAGCGTATATCTTATATATAAATTGCGATCTCCGTCTGTCTGTCTGTCTGTCTGTCTGTCTGTATGTATGTGTGTATGTCCTTTATTTGTTCGCGAACGGCCCATCCGATTGAGATGAAATTTTCTACACGCCTTCCTCCTCCTCCCTCCTCTCCCTCCCAAAATACGTACGTAAATATATGATGATGATGATGAAAGAATCCCCGAACCAAAACGCTAGATAAAGGGAAGAAAATGACGTGACTACACAGAATCGTCACACGGCAATCATCATCATCAAGTGCCGTGCCGGCTGGCGTAGGCGTTCATGGCTCTCCGTAGATCTCAGTCTTTGGTTTTCTGGATCAACTCTGCTGCTGATATTCCTCCATGCCACGGCAATATCAATAACAATTCATCTTTTTATGTGTAAGGAAGTTATCTACAGTCGTGTAGAAGGGAAGAACTAGACGAGTATGAATTCGGAATGGCGAACTCTCTCCTCCTCTCTTCTCCTCCTCCCTCTACCTCCTCCCTCCTCCTCCTCCCTCCACCCTCCTCCTCTTCCTCCTCCCTCTCATCCCTCTCCCTCCTCCTTCTCCCTCTTCCTTCTCCCTCTTCCTCTCCCCTCCTCCTCCATCCTCCTCCCTCCTACTCCCTCCGTCTCCTCCCCCTCCTCCCTCATCTTCCCTCCTCCTCCCTCTCCCTCCTCATCCCTCCTCCTCCTCCTGCCTCCCTCCTCCTCCTCCTGCCTCCTTCTCCCTCATCATCCTCCCTCCTCCTTCTCCCTTCTTCTCCCTCTTCCCTCTTCATCCTACCTCCTCCCTCCTCCTCCCTCTACCTCCTCCTCCCTCCACCCTCCTCCTCCCTTCTCCTCCTCTTCCTCCTCCCTTTCCTTCCTCCTCCTCCCTCTACCTCCTCCTCCCCCTACCTCTTTCCTCCTCCCTACTCCTCCTCTTCCACCTCCCTTTCCTTCCTCCCCTCCTCATTCTCCCTCCTTCCTCTCCCTCCTTCCTCCTCCTCCTTCCTTCTTCTCCCTCTGTCTCCTCCCTCCTCCTCTCCCCTCCTCCTCCCTCCTCCTCCTTCTCCTCCTCCCTCCTTCTCCCTTCTTCTCTTCCTCTCCCCTCCTCCTCCTCCTACCCTCTCCCCATTCTCCCTCTCCCTCCTCCATCCTCCTCCTCCCTCTTCCTCCTCCTCCCTCTTCCTCCTCCTTCCTCCTCCTCCCTCTTCCTCCCTCTCCCTCCTCCATCCTCCTCCTCCCTCTTCCTCCTCCTTCTTCCTCCTCCTTCCTTCTCCTCCCTCCTCCCCCCTCTTCCTCCTCATCCTACCTCCTCCCTCCTCCTCCTCTCTCCTCCTCCCTCCTCCCTTTTCCTCCCTCCTCCTCCTCCCTCTACCTCCTCCCTCCTCCTCTCCACTCTTCCTCCTACCCTCTTCCTTTACCCCTCCCCCTCCTCCCTCTCCCTCCTCCTCCCTTCACATTCCTCCTCCTCCCTCTTCCTCCTCCTCCCTCCTCCTCATCATCCCTCCTTCTCCCTCCTCCTCCTTCTTCCTCCCTCCTCCTCCTCCCTCCTCCCCCTCCTCCTTCCTCCTCCTCCCTCTCCTCCTCCTCACTCCTCCTCCTCCCTCCTCCTCCTCCCTCTACCTCCTCCCTCCTCCTCCCTTCACATTCCTCCTCCTCCCTCTTCCTCCTCCTCCCTCCTCCTCATCCCTCCTCCTCCCTCCTCCTCTCTCCTCCTCCCTCCTCCTCCTCCCTCCTCCTCCTCCCTCCTCCTCCCTCTACCTCCTTCTTCCTCCCTCCTCCTCCTCCCTCCTCCCTCTTCCTCCTCCTCCCTCCTCCTCCTCCCCTCCTCCTCTTCCTTCCTCCTATTCCCCCTCCTTCTCCTCCTTCTCCCTCTTCCTTCTCCCTCCGCCTCCTCCCTCCTCCTACTCTCTCCTCCTCCTCCCTCTCCCTCCTCCTCCCTCTCCTCCTCCTGCTCCCTTCTCCTCCTGCTTTCTCCTCCTCCCTCCTTCTCCCTCCTCCTCCCTCTTCCTCCTCCCTCCTCCTCGCCTCCTCCTCCACCCTACTCCTCCCTCCTCCTCCTAATCCCTCCTCCTCCCTCCTATTCCTCCCTACTCCTCCTGTCTCCTCCCTCCTCCTCCCTCCTCTTCCCTCCTCCACCTCCCTCTTCCTCCTCCCTCCTCCATTTACCCAAGACAGACAGACAGTCAGACAGATAGTCGGGAACGGGATATTATATGACTACTTATATGATTTAAATGAGATGCTCTCCACCATGGGCTGGGCCGGGTCAGACAGACAGACAGATAGATAGACAGACAGACAGACAGACAGACAGACAGACAGTCGGGAACGGGAACTTATATGACTACTTATATGAATTAAATGAGATGCTCCCCACCAGGAGTTGGGCGATGCCGGGCCGGGTCAGACAGACAGACAGATAGATAGTCGGAACGGGAACTTATATGACTACTTATATGAATTAAATGAGATGCTCCCCATCAGGGTCTGGGCGAAGACGGGCCGGGTCAGACAGACAGACAGACAGATAGACAGACAGACAGATAGTCGGTAACGGGAACGAGAACTTATATGACTACTTATATGAATTAAATGAGATGCTCCCCACCAGGGTCTGGGCGAAGCCGGGCCGGGTCAGCTAGTCTTATATATAAAAGGCAATGTGTGTGGATATGTCTGTATGTATGTCCTTTATGCGTTCG
The DNA here is from genome assembly GCA_014155875.1 of Cepaea nemoralis. Classification (NCBI taxonomy): domain Eukaryota; kingdom Metazoa; phylum Mollusca; class Gastropoda; order Stylommatophora; family Helicidae; genus Cepaea; species Cepaea nemoralis. Next base: position 12,913 of record JACEFZ010019429.1, read on the forward strand.
CGAACGGCCCATCCGATTGAGATGAAATTTTCTACACGCCTTCCTCTCATTCCAGCGCTGCCAACTGTCATACTCTTGTTTCTTCTTCTTCCTCCTCCCTCCTCCCCCTCCCTAAATACGTACGTAAATATATGATGATGATGATGAAAGAATCCCCGAACCAAAACGCTAGGACAAGCGAAGAAAATGACGTGACTACACAGAATCGTCACACGGCAATCATCATCATCATCAAGTGCCGTGCCGGCTGGCGTAGGCGTTCATGGTTCTCCATAGATCTCAGTCTTTGGTTTTCTGGATCAACTCTGCTGCTGATATATATATATGCCTCCATGCCACGGCAATATCAATAACAATTCATCTTTTTATGTGTAAGGAAGTTATCTACAGTCCTCCTCTTCCTCCTCCCTTTCCTTCCTCCTCCTCCTCCCTCTACCTCCTCCTCCTCCCTCTACCTCCTTCCTCCACCCTCCTCCTCCTCCCTCCTCTTCCTCCCTCCTCCTCCTCTTCCACCTCCCTTTCCTTCCTCCCCTCCTCATTCTCCCTCCTCCTCCCTCCTCCCTCTCCTCCTCCTCCTCCTCCTCTCCCTCCGCCTCCTCCCTCCTTTTCCTCTCCCCTCCTTCCCCTCCTCCCTCCTCGTCCCTTCTCCTCCTCCCTCCTTCTTCCTCTTCCTCCTCCTCCTCCCCTCCTCCAATTCCTACCCTCTTCCGCTTCCCCTCCCCGTCCTCCCTCTCCCTCCTCTTCCTCCTCCATCCTCCTCATCCCTCTTCCTCCTCCTCCTACCTCCTCCTCTCTCCTCCTCCCTCCTCCCTCCTCCTCCTCCCTCTACCTAATCCGTCCTCCTCCCTCCTCCTCCTTCCTCCACATCCCTCCTCCTCTCCCCTCCTCCTCCTCCTACCCTCTTCCCCTCCCCTCTTCCCTCTCCCTCCTCTTCCTCCCCCATCCTCCTCCTCCCTCTTCCTCCTCCTCCCTCCTCCTTCCTTTTCCTCCTCCTCCTACCTCCTCCCTCCTCCTCCTTTCTCCTCCTCCTCCTACCTCCTCCCTCCTCCTCCTCTCTCCTCCCTTTTCATCTTTCCTCCTCCTCCCTCTACCTCCTCCCTCCTCCTCCCTCCACAACCCTCCTCCTCCCTCCTCATCATTCCTCCTCCTCCCCCTCCTTCTCCTCCCTCTCCCTCCTCCTTCTACCTCTTCCTCCCTCCACCTCCTCCCTCCTCCTCTCTCCTCCTCTCTCCTCCTCCTCCCTCCTCCTCCTTCTCCCTCCTCCCTCCTCCTCCCCCTCCTCCTGCGTTCTCCTCCTCCCTCCTCCTCTTTCTTCACCCTCTTTCTCCTCCCTCTCCCTCTTCCTCCCTCCTCCATCCTCCTTCTCCCTCCTCCTAATACCTCCTCCTCTCTCCTCCTCTCTCCTCCTCCCTCCTCCCTCTTCCTCCTCCTCCCTCCCTCCTCCTCCCTCCCTCCTCCTCCCTCCTCCTCCTTCTCCTCTTTCCCCCCTCCTCCTCCTAATCCCTCCTCCTCCCTCCTATTCGTCCCTCCTATTCCTCCCTACTCCTCCTCCTCCCTCCTCCTCCTCTCTCCGCCTATCTCTTCCTCCTCCCTCCTCCTCTCTCCACCTATCTCTTCCTCCTCCCTCCTCCTCCCTCTTCCTCCTACCTCCTCCCTCCTCCTCCTCTCTCCTCCTCCTTCCTCCCTCTACCTCCCTCCTTCTCCTCCCTCCTCCTCCCTCCTCCTCCTTCCTCCACATCCCTCCTCCTCCCTCCTCATCATTCTTTCTCCCCCTCCTTCTCCCCCTCCTCCTTCTCCCCCTCCTCCCTCCTCCTTCTTCCTCCTCCTTCTACCTCTTCCTCCCTCCTCCTTCTCCCTCCTCCTTCTCCCTCCACCTCCTCCCTCCTCCTCCTCTCTTCTCCTCCTCCCTCCTCCTCCCTCTCCCTCCTCCTCCCCTCCTCCCTCCTCCTCCTTCTCCCTCCTCCTCTCTACTCCTCCTCCTTCCTCCTCCTCCCTCTTCCTCCTCCTCCTTCTCCTCTTTCCCCCTCCTCCTCCTAATCCCTCCTCCTCCCTCCTATTCCTCCCTCCTCCTCCTCTCTCCGCCTATCTATTCCTCCCTCCTCCTCCTCCCTCCTCCTCCCTCCTCCACCCTCTTCCTCCTCCTTCCTCCTACTCCTCCTTTTTCTTCTTCTTCTGCTGCTGCCGCTGCTCCATTTACCCAAGTTAATTGTTGGGGGAATATGTAAAGATCTTTCAAGTGCTCTTTCTAATGCTTTTTGTAAGTTGGTCTTCGTTTATCTAAGGTTGTTCTAACAGCAACCAATAAATGATTAGACAGACAGGCAGACAGACAGACAGACAGACAGACAGACAGACAGACAGACAGAAAGACAGACAGACAGAGAGGGAGGGACAGACAGACAGACAGACAGGCAGGCAGACAGTCGGGAACGGGAACTTATATGACTACTTATATGAATTAAATGAGATGCTCCCCATCAGGGGCTGGGCGAAGCCGGGCCGGATCAGACAGACAGACAGACAGACAGACAGATAGATAGTCGGGAACGGGAGCTTATATGACTACTTATATGAATTAAATGAGATGCTCCACACAAGGAGCCAGGCGATGCCGGGCAGGGTCAGACAGATAGACAGACAGACAGGAACGGGAACGGGAGCTTATATGACTACTTATATTAATTAAATGAGATGCTCCCCACCAGGGACTGGGCGAAGCCGGGCCGGGTCTTCTAGTTATTTATATTATAACCTCCAACTAGTATTCCTGGCATCTCTTTGATCTCTCTCATTATTACTTCGCTATACAGGGAGAAAAGATCTGGTGACAAGACACACCCCTCTCGTACTCCTTGCTTTATCTGTTCTTAACTACCCTCTTTATTTCCCATTTTAATTGCTGCTTCTTGGTTCCAGTAAACATTCTTTATTATTCTTAAATCTTTTCCATCAATGTTGATATCTTCCAACATTTTAATCAGTTCATCATGTTTTACTTTATTAAATGCCTTAGTATAATCTATGAAGCACAAATATATGTCTCTCTGTTTCTCTATTGACCTTTCTATTAGTGTCCGTAATGTATAAATTGCATTGTTTGTGCTCTTTCCTTCCACAAATCCATACCGTTCTTCACTAATTTCCATTTTTCTTTTCTTTTTGTTTCTTCTCATTATGATTCCGAGTAGAAGCTTAGTGATATGGTTTATGAGGTTAATTGTACGAAAATCTTCACAATCAATTGCTCCTGGTCTATTTGGTATAGCTATAAATACAGATGTCAGCATATCACTGGGTAAATATCCACTACTGTAAATATCATTCAACATTTTGGTTAATATATCTACTCCAAATTCTCCCAACACTTATTATTCTTCTATTGTGATTTCATCTGGCTCAGCTGTTTTTCCTTTCTTCATACGTTTCATAGCGTCAGCGACTTCTTCTTTCAGAATAGGTGGACCTTCTAAGTTACTATCGTCTGTTAATTCTGCCCTTTCTCCGTCATATAATTCTCTTATATACTCATTCCACCTCTTCATTATGCGCACCTTCCTCTAATAATATCTTTCCAGTTTTTGATTTCAAACACCCTGTATTTATTCTTATTTTTCTTCCTGCAAGCTCACTGATTTGTCTGTACATATTTTTTATATCATTAATGGAATTTAATTCAATGTTTTTGCATTGCTCGTTTAACCAACTTTCTTTAGCCTTCCCACATTTATCTTTTATTTCTTTATTTATCTTAGCGTATTCTTGTTTATCATTTTTACTCTGTTTTCTTGTGTCCATCAGTTTTAAGATTTCTTCATTCATCCATTTTTTCTTAGCTATTTTGCCTCTCTCCGGTAATACTTCTTTGCTAGTTTGATGAATGGAGTCCCTTAACATTTCCCATTGTTGACCAAAATTGACAAATATTAGAAGGGTATTAATCAGAGATTTGCTTTTTGCGGATGATGCTGCGATTACGACCCACTCTGAGGAAGAATTACAACATCTACTATCTGCATTCTCCAATGCTTGTTCTGAATTTGGTTTAACTATTAACAAAAAGAAGACACAGATTATGTCACAAGGTGCACATGGTGTACCATCAATCTTTATTGACGACGTTGAACTGGAGATAGTAGACCATTTTACACATCTAGGAACAGAGGTAAATATCAAATTATCCCTCGATCAGGAAATCAACATCAGGATGGGCAAGGCAGCAACAACAATGAACATGTTAGCAAAAAGAGTCTGGGAGAACAGGAAGCTTACTGCCAAAACAAAAGTCCTTGTCTACCAAGCCTGTGTCCTTAGTACTCTTCTTTATGGCAGTGAAACCTGGACAACTTACTCACGCCAAGAGAAACGTTTAAACAGCTTTCATATGCGGTGTCTGCGAAGAATACTTGGTATTAAGTGGCAAGACAAAATCACAAATACTGAAGTATTGGAAAGATCAGGTTGTGTGACGGTGTACTCCATGCTCAGTCTTCGTAGACTTAGATGGATAGGACATGTTAGGAGGATGGATGATGGTAGAATACCAAAGGACGTCTTTTTTGGTGAATTACAGACGGGTAGGAGATCTCAGGGTCGGCCTCTACTACGATACAAAGATGTGTGTAAGCGGGACATGATTGATACAGGCATTGATAATGCACATTGGGAGCAAGTCGTAGCCGAACGTGTTGCATGGATGGCAACTATCAGAAATGGAATAAAGACAAAGGAGAAAATGATTGCAGATAAAGCACACACAGAGTGTGAGAGACGGAAGATGGTGCAAAATGATGGAAATGACCATGTTTTCACATGCATCTACTGTGGGCAAACATTTGCAGCAAGAATTGGCCTTACCAGCCACACTCGCCACCGCCATGGGTCGTAGTTATTAAGCCTTTTTGAAGCACAATTTACAAAACTATCGTCTGTCAAGACGGAAAGGTGCCAATGAATATATATATATATATATATATATATATATATATATATATATATATATATATATATATATATATATATATATATATATATATATATATATATTATATATATATATATATATATATATATATATATATATATATATATATATATATATTATAAGGAAAACACCTAGCACTTCTGACGGTCGTTTTGGCAAAACGTCATTATATACTGCTGTTACCATAGACATAAGCTGACACTCTAATCCTAACGTCATGCTAATTAATAACACACACCAAATGTCGCCATCACAAGAAACTAATTATTCCACCGGGACTATCAATCTTTGCAGGCTCCAGAAAGTGACGTCACATCAATAAATTAGTATAGCTAAAGAAAGAGCTCGGAGCCTGAAATACTAGGGCAAAGGGGCATATATTACTACTAATAGTCCAGGTATGGATACAATAGTCCAAGTGTGGAGAAAATAGTCCAAGTATGGACACAATCGTCCAGGTGTACACACATAGTCTATGTGTAAATGCAAATATCCAAAATAAGAAACAGCAGTTTCTGACATTAGATGCTTATATCTCAGATATACATAGAATATTTATTTCAGGGCCTCACTGTGGCAAAGAAGATTATATTTCAGGATCTCGCTATGACAATGATGCTTGTATTTCAGTTCCTGCCTTGGATACCCAAGGTGGATGTGAGGAAGAGTGACAGTTATGTGTGTGTGTTCAACATCTCAGATGTCCAGCTGGGGGACCTTGGAAGTCTCTACTTGAATTTCCGGTTTGGATTCCTGCTGGATGTTCAGTTCACTAACGGAACCTCACAAGCTCCAAGTAAACATCTTATTGTATCTGTTGTTTGCAACATTGTTGTATCTGATAGGCCTCCAATAGAGGTTACATGTAACATTGTTGTATCTGATAGAGCTTCAATAGAGGTTACATGTAACATTGTTGTATCTGATAGAGCTCCAATAGAGGTTACATGTAACATTGTTGTATCTGATAGAGCTCCAATAGAGGTTACATGTAACATTGTTGTATCTGATAGAGCTCCAATAGAGGTTACATGTAACATTGTTGTATCTGATAGAGCTCCAATAGAGGTTACATGTAACATTGTTGTATCTGATAGAGCTCCAATAGAGGTTACATGTAACATTGTTGTATCTGATAGAGCTCCAATAGATGTTACATGTAACATTGTTGTATCTGATAGAGCTCCAATAAAAGTTACATGTAACATTGTCGTATATGATAGAGCTCCAACAGAGGTTACATAAAATATGAGACTGTAGGACATGTGGTCTGTGTGTAGAATTGTTCATGTTGAGACTGTAGGACATGTGGTCTGTGCCTCGATGTGCCTACACCGGCAACCGTCGAGGTATCAACTCGTAATAATGCAAAACAGCAACGAAGGACGAGGAATTAAACTTGCGTCCTTACCTTGAATACAATGACAATCAACGGCAAAAGTCAAGATATCAAAGCGCTACCAGAAGTTTATTCCGTAGCAGACATGTGAACATTAAACTCACGCAGACCTGTAGGTTGACCCCTATAGACGGGGTCGGCACCTACTTTCCTAATCCACCGATGAGTGTCCAGTCTACTGCGCTCTGCTTGACGCCCTGATCCACTGATTCCATTTAAGCTGTAATTCCACTCTAGGTTTTTCCGCCCGGTTACTTCACTGCGGTAATTCAATTCCACTCATAGGTTTTGCCCCGAGGT
>JACEFZ010019430.1:0-21208 GCA_014155875.1 Cepaea nemoralis
TATTTGTCTTTGAGTGTTCTTGTGTATGGGTGAGTGTGTGTGTGTCTGTGCTGTCTCTGCACGTGTGTATATCTGTTGATAGTGACAGTAGTAATGGTATGGGCTGTCTGTGTATGGTTGTCTTTGTGTTTGTACTTGAGTGTTCTTGTGTATTTGTTTATGGGTGTGTATTTGAGTATAGTTGTGATGACAGTAGTAATCCTAGGCGATGAGTGTGTCTTTGTACTTGGCTGTCTTTGTATTTGTCTTTGAGTGTTCTTGTGTATGGGTGAGTGTGTGTGTGTCTGTACTTCTGTATCTGTATGTGTGTATGTGTGTGTCTTTGAGTTTGTAGTAGGTGTGTATTTGTGGTTGTATGACCCTCTTTGTATGATTTTTACACACCCCACAAAAATATAGTATAATAACAACGTACCAGCTAATATTCTTGTCGCTAATATTGGTAGTACTATTATCACTACTAGTGATTCCTCCTCACTTTTCCCACCACCATTGCACTATACCTACTTTCCCCTACAATTTCCTTACTTGACTACTTGACCACTGCTTGACCACTGCTTGACCACTGCTTGACCACGTCATCGATCACTTTAACCAGTACCATAATCTTAGGCACATCGTCCTCTACAATTTAAGTGGTCACTCGACCACTTGACCATTAATTGACCACCACTTGACCACTACTTGACCACTAATTTACCACCGTTTAAGCATCACCATGTCGCTACAACTACTATCCGCTAAAATTTCCTCACTTGACCACTACTTGACCACTGCTTGACCACTACTTGACCACTAATTTACCACTAATTTACCACCCTTTAAGCATCACCATGTCGCTACAATCACTTTTCCCCTAAATTTTTTTCACTTGACCACTGCTTGACCACTAATTTACCACTCTTTAATCATCACCATATCATTACAGTCACTTTTCCCTAAAATTTCCTTACTTGACTACTTGACCCTTACTTGACCACTGGTTGACCACTGTGTAACTGCGAACACCTCTTATTACATTTATGACCACCCCTATATCACTCCTACTTGATCACTAATACACCTTACCACATTACAACTTTATAAGATTTCCTTTGTAATCGGTGAATATACCACCCTTTACTTTCACTACTATCACACTGTTCAGATGATAGTAACCATCTCTTACTTCGTCGAGTATAACCACGACCCATCACACCCTTGACAGTTTATACATTACTCACCACGCCTAGTGAACAGATGCATTATGAGATGTCTACGCCACCACCATATATCCAACCCATGAGTAGAAACCACGACCCATCACACCCTTGGCAGTTTATACATTACTCACCACGCCTAGTGAACAGATACATTATGAGATGTCTACGCCACCACCATATATCCAACCCATGAGTAGAAACCACGACCCATCACACCCTTGGCAGTTTATACATTACTCACCACGCCTAGTGAACAGATACATTATGAGATGTCTACGCCACCACCATATATCCAACCCATGAGTAGAAACCACGACCCATCACACCCTTGGCAGTTTATACATCACTACACCATGCTAATATACCCTACGTAACCAAAATAACTTTCCCTTCACACCCTCTCTTTCCAGTACTTTTACAGAACCAACTAAAAATACTTCTACCTTAATTACTTTCACAGATTTTCGTTCAGACCAGGCAGGCCGGAAAAAAAAACGTTCCCACACGCCGCCAAAAAAAAAGTTCACCCGGTTCCCACCAATTTTCCCCTCAGTCCCCCAAAAATAACTCTCAGCCGCCATCAGCCGTCAGCCGCCAGAAATATACGTGTGTAAGTCGCATCCCCCACTACTTTAGCAGAACAATTCTGGCAAATACTTTCTCAGCAGTACACAGAAGTGAGATACCCCTATAGTTGTTATAGTAGCTTCGATCGCCCTTGTTCTTGTATAGCGTTATGATGCTTGAATCTCTATTAGCTGGTGGATCTGTAGAGTGAGTATTGCCGACTCCTGATAACCTCTATTAGAATCGCATCCTTATCTGGAGCCTTGCCAGATGCAAGTTCATTTATAGCACACTTAACGTCTGTTATGGTAGAAGGTGTGTCCAGGTGGTCACGAGTTGGCAGGGCCTCTATGGCGTTGAGGGCATCATCCGTTAGTTTGGTTTCACTTGAGTAAAGGTCTAAATAGTGCTCTACACATCTGTTCATCTGCTGTTCCTTATCAGTGATGATTTCTCTAGTCAAGGTTTTCAGTGGTGCACTTCTTTTGATCATTGGACCACAGGCTTTCTTTATCCCTTCATACACGCTTCTGATGTTTCCCTTATCCCCTGCGATTTGAATGGACTCAACATAACCTGATCCAATAGTCATTTGCACACTGCCAGGCAGCCTTTTGCACATACTTCCTAGCTATTTTCTTTTCATCAATCAAGGGCTGCAGTATCTGGCTGTATGCCACACACCACTCCTGCCTCTTGTGATCCAAAGTGCCTTAAACCCCTACCGCAGTTTTATAAAGAGGTTCCTTAAGTTTACCCCACTTTTCACTTACTGTACAATTTTCTGATGTATCAGTATCAGTGAAGGCGTCTTCAAGTTGTTGTTGAAACTCAAAGCACTTTTCAGGATCGTGAGTGTTAATAATATTAATCCTGGGGCTAGATTTGTGTTTAGCTGTATAGATTCTCTTTGGTTTCATTCTAACTCTTGCAACAACCAAAGAATGATCCGTATCACAGTCAGCACTGTAGTAACTTCGAGTAAATGATGTATGGTTCAGATGTTGTCTCCTTGTGATGATGAAGTCCAGCTGATGCCAATGGCCGGATCTTGGATGTTTCCATGTGACCTTATGCAGCTGTTTTGTTTTTAAAAAAGGAGTTTGTAATACATAGGTCATTTCTGGTGCAATGCTCCAGCAGCCTTTGCCCATTTTCATTCATGCGACCGATGTTGTATTTTCCAAGGCACACTGGCCATGAACTCGAGTCCTTGCCCACACGAGCATTGAAATCACCGAGCATATAAATGTAGTCGGATTTTGGAACTGCCTTGATCACAGAGTCTAACTCCTCGTAGAACGAATCCTTCACATCATCAGAGGAAGCGAGTGTCGGTGCATATGCAGTAATAATGGTGGCAAAATCCACAAGAGGTTGCCAAGCGCAGGATAATAGTCTTTCATTACCTCCAGCTGGAATTTCAATCATTCCCACTGCAAAACCCACACCATGTTGCCTTTTTTTCTGCCTGCCCTCTACCCTTCCAAAAAAGGGTGTAATTGTTTTCCCTGAGTGACCCTTCCTCAGCGAGGCGAGTCTCCTGCAGGCCAGCAATATCAATGTTAAGACGATTGAGTTCGGCATCAATCACAGCCGTTTTTCTCACATCGTTAATATTGGTCAAGTCAGTGGAAAATCCTGGACACATGGTTCTTACGTTCCAGGTTGCAAGCCGTAGCTTGAGGTTTCTATTTTTCTTTTTATTAGTGCCTGGTGCATTGGTTTTACAGCCTGCGATTCAGATTTTGTCCTAGCCCCAAGCACCCATTGAAGCTGGCAGGCTGTGGCGGATCAGCACCCAATTGGCCGGGGGCTGCCCAGTTTGAGGCGGGCGGTAGCTGATCAGTGACACATGTAGGTGTCTCCCACCGTCAGAGGCAACCCGTTGCACCCCATGTCTACACCAATTGACAAGGACGTTTAACCCGTAAATGTTACCTCTCGCTTTGATTACGAGACCGGTTAAGACCAGGGATGGAGTTATTGCCTCTCCATAGCACAAAGCCTGGGCTAAAATATAGAGACCATGTGTTGCCCATGCAGCATGATCCCTCTCTTGGCTGCCTAGTTCACTCCAGAGGAAAGGTAACACCTCTACATCTGGAACAAGACAAGCTGCAGAAGCTGCTGGATCAGCTACTGTCCGCCTATCGGAGCTTCCATCCTAGACCAGCTGCAAACCAAGGCTTAGAGTCTGGTCTGCCCTGCCATGACATTTTCTCTTTAGGGTGCATTTCCTCGCACCAGGATAAGGCCTGTACCCTCCCAATTTGCGCTCTTCCGCCCGAAGTCGTTGGCACAATGTAGGGTGTCGGGTTTGGTAGCCTAAGTCCTAAAAGGACTCACATACTGTTTGGGTCATGATTGAGTGCAAGGCAACGGCAGAGCTAATATGTGGTTGGAACACTAGTGATGGGCAAATAAGACATTCTAAAGCAGGGGTGGCCAGCCTTTTCAGCAGGCGGGCCAAATTTCAGAAATAATTTTTCCTGCCGGGCCACCTAATTTTTCTTTTGTTAATTGAAGTATACAAGCAAGCGTGCTGCAGCTTCGACCACATCGCCGCATCCCACTCCGCGAGCCGCAACATGACTCCCGACGGGCCGCATGCGGCCCGCTGGCCTCGTATTGGCCACCCCTGTTCTAAAGACTAACTTTGAAGGAGTGCAAATTGAAGACACAATAACAGACGAAACGTCATATTTTATAATGCTTGACTTTGGAATTAATTGTGCTTCCAGCAAGCAGGAGTGTATTATGGGACGAATCCGGTATCTTCGGTTTTACCTAGAGTGTGATGAAGTAGATTACTAAAATCGAGTACGAAAGAAAGTTTACCCACGCAGCAGTGAAAATATCATTGTCAATTTACACGTATTAAGAGTGAGGCATATCCGCTAAAAGTTCTGGAATGTTTGAGAAATTCTTCCATGTCCCTAAGTTCGATGAATGGAAAATTCCAACACCACTTCCTCACTGTAGAACACGAGAAGCACACTACAGTGTGGCAAACTGGGGACTTTGAATTCACCGGGGTAAGCGGGTACCTCCGGGGTGTTGTTTGCTGCTGGCAAATTAAAAGGTAACTAAAAACTAAAAGCTGTGGACGTGGTTCTCAGCCCCGAGGGTGTGGAAATCAAAAAGAAACTACCACACTATGCAGCCTAATAGCCAAAACAGTGTCGGCCATGAGACGTAAATGCTGCAGCTACGTCTAACTAAAGCAATTAACAGTTTTCTAGATTTAAACGTGGAAGAACTCTCTTTTATTTTTTCTGCTAAAGGATTTCTATTGATGGGGTACTCAACTATATGTCAAACCCCCCCCCCCCCCCCCCCTGTTGTCTCGTGTATCGCTGTTTAATCATCATCATCCAGTGCCTGCCAGGGTGGTGTAGGCGATCACGCTTCTCTACAAATTGCAATCTTCCGCGGCAGGGATCAATTCATGTGTTGACTCCCGTTCCGTGACACAAGGCTGTCAAGAAGTTTCTCACGCTGTTTTCCTTTACCTCTCGTTCCACAAATCTTCCAGTTGTCACAACATGTTCCAGTTTTTGTCTTCTCATAATGTGGCCCGAAAATTATAACTGCTTCTTTCTGATGTTTGTGATACGTTGTCTTTGCAACTTAGCGTCCCTCGAAATGTCTAGATTGCCCATTTTGACTGTCAGATTAATTTTCAGCATTCTACTATTAAACCAAATTTCTATTGATGGTTTTTCGCTTGTTTACCAAGTTTCCATGATTCGCAGCGGTATGTTAACATTGGTTCTATGTAATGTAACATGTATCGCTTCTTACCGATTTCATATTCGTTGAGTCTGTCAAAAGTCATATCTTCTCCTACTGATTAATTAGTTCTGGGTGGAGTTTGAGATCCCTTAACCTTTGTCAGAAGTTAATAATTACTACCTCAGATCCCAAAGAGAAAACACTAGACATGTGTCTCTTTTATGCTTATTAAAGAAACAATTCCTAGATACTCAAGAAAAAGCCAAGATGTGGCTCGTTGGAAAGATAGATGTAGCTGCTCTTGGGGCACCCCCAGGAGTGAGACAGAGGAATTTAAGAATACAGTGTAGGCCTGTTGCAAAATAACAAAAAAAAAAGATACGCAGGCAATGTACCTCTGTTACTTATCCCCCTCCTGGAAAGATACATTTTGTACTTCCACTAACAGATACGTGAATAAGTTATAATTAATATGCACAAACTGAGTTAAAATACAACCACTGAGTTTATTTACTTTCTATGATGATAATATGATGATGATTATATTTGTGTACAAACTCAACTGAAAGAGGCTTAGATCATGCTCCCGGTGAGACGCGTTGCACTGTCAGTTTGAAGGAGTCCAAATTGGTCCTTTCACTAGGATTAGCTGCTCCCCCATTTGAGTGGATTGTTGACTCTCAATAGATACTATGAGAGCTGGAATAAAACCAACGGAGTTGGCTAGTACGTATCTGTCTACACCTCTCAACACACACACACACACACACACACACACACACACACACACACACACACACACACACACACACACACACACACACACACACACATGTATATACAATCAGAACATATATAGTGTAGAACATATACATATTCACTAATCCTCCATCATCTCCTGATCTCTAGCACCTCCTGATCTATATAATATTTTTAGTTCACATATGTAAAACATATCTAGATCAGAGCATAATTATGTATTCACATAGCCCTACATAAATGAATGTTTCTCTTATTAGTTAACCTCTCTCTCTCTCTCTCTCTCTCTCTCTCTCTCTCTCTCTCTCTCTCTCTCTCTCTCTCTCTCTCTCTGTCTGAAGGGCTATAGTTGCACACCTCGGTCAAACATCAAAGGCCTTCACTGCTCCCGTATTGATGAAGAGTGTCCTAAGTCCTCTGTCTGTCCTCATGCATACATCATCATGCATGCAAGGTGGTTTCATACTAAGGTGGTTTCATACTAATCTTGGTAGGCATTCAAAGTTTTGGTCCAAATAATCAACGTTAACTGATTGCCATCATTAGACTGATCATCCTAAAAAAATTCCTCCTGAGTAGTCAGTCTCTCCAATGCGTGTCGAATTCGTTCAGGACGAGTATCCATGTCTCTCCTGTACATGAAAAGGCCAAGCACTCATGTGGCTTGGATAATGCTGGATTTCTCCAAATTATCAATATAACAACGAGAACACAAGTTTCACAGTGAAATAATAAAGGCAAGAGAAGGTCCACCAGAGAGACGAATGGAGACAGATTGTATTTGCAGCAAAGAACCTCAATGGCTCGGAATGCTGAAGAAGAAGAAGAAGAATAAAGGCTAGAGCTGTTGCAATAAGTAACACAGAAAATCCACCAGCGTGACGTTGACAAGAGTAAACAGAAACAGAAACTAAGCAAGCCTTAGAATAGCAGACAAATGATCACATTATTATGTTGTATTACCTGAGTTTATAGCTTAGGAAATTCCGTCACAAGACTTCTTTACATAAGTCGACCAGAACGAAATTATAATATTTCTCCAGAAGGCATCCTTGGAAAGCTATACGTGCATTTGCGTCTGAGGTTTGTCTCTGCCAGGCCGTAGTTAATTACCCTCTTCGTCGTTGACGTGATTTGCGTTTCTCTACTCCTCTTTTCACGAGGGATAATTACTTATGTCCAGTCCCCGTTAACTCCTCCCCTTCTTTAATTTTGATTATTCCCCGGAGGCCTTATGTCCAGTATACTTTTAACTTTTACTCACCTGTCGCTATGGTCTAATTTCCACCTGTCAATTAATTTTGACTGGCATTACGCCGTGCGTCTTAACTTGCTTTGTTTCGCTTTCTCTGTGTTCTGGGATTCAAACATTCTTTATCTCCATTTGACAAAAAATGTTCAAGGCTATTCCCGCTATCTTACGATTAAACGTCTGTCCGGCTGAAAGTCGTGATGAGGTGCCACGCATATGTTCCTATTCCCACAGCCGTGGCCACGTTTGCGTGGCTTTTACCGCTGACTGGCTCCGCTCTGTCTTGGCGTTAAGTGTTAAGCCTAGGTTTCGGCATTACATTTAAACAGGACATCAAACTTGAGATTCTTCAAACGTAGAAACCAGACGTTGGTGCTTTTATCTTCTATCGATGCCTGCAATGTGGCGTCCCTTTTCACTCTTTTCCTTCCTCTTGCGTTTTTAATTCCTTTGTTCACGGACTTATAGCTACATGTATTCTTTACTCTTTTCAGTCATTTTTAGTTTATGTGTGGAATGGGAGATACGTTATTGTGTTGTTGAGGCAATTCGCCTCAGTGTCCCTTATGGACAACGGGCTATTTTCGTTCCCACTGTAGTCAAAGACAGTGTTTATCCGTTAACGAACATAACAAGTATAATTTTCTTGTCGTGTGGTGCCAGACGAGTATTTTTTAATGTGCAATTACCAAAAGTTAGTCAGTGTGTCCTGACTTAAGCATGCATTCGTACAAGGTTTGCTTCCTCTAGACAGATTCCATCTAAGGTCACGAGTTGAATCTTTTCTTTGGTAGCTTGTCTTTTCTAACAATTTCTTCAGGGCAGCGGATTCACGGCCCACACATTTACTATTTCCAGCTGCCGTAGGATTTTTAACGTGCACAGCTTGCACACAGGACTTCCTGGTTTTTCGCCTCTACCCCAAAAAGCCAGATATCCGATCTTACTACCCAAGGGGAATATGTGATACCATTAGATACCAATGTTCCATCAGGGGGATATGTGACATCATTAGATACCAACGTTCTATCTGGGGGATATGTGACATCATTACTTACCAATGTTCTATCAGGGGGATATGTGGTAAAATTAGATACCAATGTTCTACCATGGGGATATGTGACATCATTAGATACTGATGCTCAATCAGGGGATATGTGATATCAATAGATACCGATGTTCTATCAGGGGATGTGTGATAAACTTAGATACCAATGTTCTATCAGGGGGATATTGATATCATTACATATCAATGTTCTATCAGGTGGATGTCTGATATCATTACATCCATCCATCATGTGCCATGCCGGTAAGCGTGGGCGGTCATGTTCTGCCATCTCACTCGATCACCAGAGTCGTGGATCAGATCCGTGTTTCTGTCTCGACCATGCCACAAGGCCAAGCCATCCAGGTACTTGCTTCTAGGTCTTCCCCTTGGTCTGTTCCCCTCGATCTTACCAGTTGTCACCAAATTCTCCAATCCATTTCTTCTCATAACATGCCCAAAGAATTTTGACTGTCTACGTCTAATTTCTCTAATCAATTTACGATCTTCACTTGTTCATTGGTCTTTCTGGCTGTCCATGGTATTCTTTGCATTTTCCTCAGAAACCACATCTCTACAGCCATCAGATGTTTTTCAGCCTGACTGCTCATTAACCACGCTTCACATCCATATAAAAGTACAGGTTCTATGTAGCATCTCAACACTCTTTTTCTCGTTTCAATTGACATCTTTTTATTGGTCAATATGTTTTTCATCTTGCTAAAGGCTACTTTTGCCATGGCTATCATTACATACCAACGTCCTATCAGAAGGATATGTGATATCATTACAAACCAATGTTCTATCAGGGGGATATGTGATATCATTGCATACCAATGTTCTGTCAGGGGATGTGTAATATCATTAGATACAAATGTTCTATTAAGGGGATATTGATATCGTTAGATACCAATGTTCTATCAGGGGGTATTTGACATCATTACCTACCAATGTTCTATCAGGGGATATTCGATATCGTTAGATATTAACGTTCTATCATGGGGATATGTGACATCATTAGATACCAATGTTCTATCAGGGGGATATGTGATAGAATTAGATACCAACGTTCTATCAGGGGGGTAAGTGACACCATTAGATGCCAATGTTCTATCAGGGTAGATATGTGATATCATTAGAAACCAATGGTATGTCGGGGGATATGTGATAGCATTAGATACCAATGTTCTATCACGGTGATATGTGATAGCATTAGATACCAATGTTCTATCAGGGGGAATATGTGATAGCATTAGATATCAATGTTCTATCAGGGGAATATGTGATAGTATTAGATACCAACGTTCTATCAGGGGGATATGTGACATCATTTGATACCAATGTTCTATCAGGGGGATATGTGACATCATTACATACAAATGTTCTATCAAGAGGACATGTGACATCATTAGATACCAATGGTTCTCAGAGTAATTCCCACCCCTCTGCTGGGATCAAACCCGGTACCTTCTGAACTTGAGACAGACACCGTGACTTCTCAGCCACGGCTAGCCACCATTTATCAAAATTATGTACTGTCACGTGGCGGGGTGACTTCGGTCAGAGATTAGAGGAAAGTTAAGGCGGCTGTTGCGTGAGTAAAGCGATACCATGTACTCCCCACTGAAGCCAATGTGCTCTGAACGGACTTTACGGAACCCCATGCACGACTTCGGCCATACGTCCTCGTCGCACACCACGAATAAATGACCATTATAGATCTAAACCTTACTGAGAGGGGATCTAAGACTTTTTGGCCCCTAGAAATGCAGTGCCCAGAAACCACAATGTGGAAATGCATCTGGCACTCATCAGCCTACCTCACCCAGCCCTAATCACGGGCAATTAATTTCCACCGAAGATGTGCTCTAATGGTTTGATAACTTATTCCTTTTTATTTTAATTTATTTATTTATTTTATATATTTATTTATTTATTTTTAATTTAATTTAATTTAATTTTTTCTTTGGTTTTGTTCGCAAGCTGTGAACTCAGGCATTGTCCATACACTTGTTACTACTTCTAATGCCCTGGACTGATTTGTTGCGTGTGGATTAGCTTTCCCTATTACCAGTGTCTCTCGTCATCAGGCGAATGCACTCAGACTTCTCAGGTACTTGTAATTTATCTCTTCAAGTCAAGAACGAGAAGTCAACATTTTAGTCTAACTGACCGGTGTAGGGGTTGAATCCATTACCTCGACACCAGCATGGCTGCCCAGTGTGATTCCTACTAAGCGACAATTAGATTCAAATGTCCGACGAACGAGAATCCTAATGATGCTAGGAATATCCTAGAAATGAAACAGTCAAGGAATGCTAACCCGGTCAACAAAGTGCCAGGAAGATGTCGGGCCGAAAGGCCCAAATTTCACATTTCTTCTGTAAACAGCAGAAAAGATTACGTAAAACACATAATGACGATACCAAACTCCTTAGCAGGAAACTGTCGTGGGTGTGTGAAGTGTTAGAACCATCACATTGTGTAGGTCTGAGTGCAAGCGGGAATAGGTGATCAGTCTTTCCTCCCGTAGTGAACGTCGAGAGCTGAACCCACACCCAACCGCGCTCAAGTCATTGTCAACGCAACTTCCTAACCGTTACACCAACATGCCCGCTGCTACGTCCAAAGCACAGGCAACAAATATTGAACTATCGAAGAAGAAAACAAGCTTCAAAATATCAATATCCTTCTCAAAACATAATGTAATGGGAGGTCTTTCTTTCTACGTCTATACAGCGCTATCTTCTATCAAGACAAATATCGCATTTCGGCTCTTTGAAAAGAGTGAAAATACAGAGAATATTATCTTGCAATTGACTTTCTCTCCTGGTGTTCTTCAAGCCCTAGTAGTGAAGTTTCGGGAACGCGGGGTCGATATCGGGAGAAATCACGGAATAATTGATTGACAGTAATGATGATGCATTATCCTGAAAATGAAAAACAAGGAACCGAACAAGTGCGAAATAAACCAGTCTGACCTTTTGTGATAGACCAAGCCAGACATGTACTGCGACCTAAGTAGAAAAGACAACCGGAAATAGAACCGATACGGTAATGGCGGTGGTCCTAATTCAGCCAAATCCATAAATGTTTTAACGCAATTATGGTCCAATATCGCGTCGATTATAGATATGAAACAATGATAGCAACTAAATTATTTATCTGAAAATCGTCGGATAATCTAATGTATTTGATAAAGTACAGGGACGATGTGTGTCCCCTCCAGTGACATAATGCAATTTCTGAATCCCTCGGGTTAGGACATGATACACTGAAGCACTGACCGCACGTGTTGTCCGGAGAACATTTGTGAGGGAACACCGGGTGATGTGGTAGAGGGGGGTAGAGTTACACTAGTGGGGGGAAACGAGGACCCTCCGTGGCTTGGACGGTGTGGTGAGATTGTTGTGTGGGGGAATAAGAGATTTGGCGTGACTGCTCATTAAAGGATGCATTCTGGTTGGCGCAAATTGCAACCAAGATGTGGCAGCTGCCGTCCCTAATGGCGCCGTTGACAGAACGAGTCAGAGTAGTGTAGAGATAAGAAGAGCCAGAGTAGTGTAGTAGTTAGAGGGACCAGAGTAGTGTAGTAGTTAGAGGGGTCAGAGTAGTGTAGAAGTAAGAGAAGCCAGAGTAGTGTAGTGGATAGAGGAGAAAGAGTAGTGTAGTGGCTAGAGGAGCTAGAGTAGTGAAGTGAATAGAGGAGCCAGAGTAGTGTAGTGGTTAGAGGAGCTAGAGTAGTGTAGTGGCTAGAGAAGTTACAGTAGTGTAGTGGCTAGAGGAGCTAGAGTAGTGTAGTGGTTAGAGGAGCCAGAGTAGTGTAGTGGTTAGAGGGGCCAGAGTAGTGTAGTGGATAGAGGAGCTAGAGTAGTGTAGTGGCTAGAGAAGTTACAGTAGTGTAGTGGATAGAGGAGCCAGAGTAGTGTAGTGGTTAGAGGGACCAGAGTAGTGTAGTGGTTAGAGGAGCTAGAGTAGTGTAGTGGTTAGAGGGGCCAGAGTAGTGTAGTGGACAGAGGAGCTAGAGTAGTGTAGTGGCTAGAGAAGTTACAGTAGTGTAGTGGATAGAGGAGCCAGAGTAGTGTAGTGGTTAGAGGAACCAGAGTAGTGTAGTGGTTAGAGGGACCAGAGTAGTGTAGTGGATAGAGGAGCCAGAGTAGTGTAGTGGTTAGAGGAGCTAGAGTAGTGTAGTGGTTAGAGGAGCTAGAGTAGTGTAGTGGTTAGAGGAGCTAGAGTAGTGTAGTGGTTAGAGGAGCCAGAGTAGTGTAGTGGTTAGAGGAGCTAGAGTAGTGTAGTGGTTAGAGGAGCTAGAGTAGTGTAGTGGTTAGAGGAGCTAGAATAGTGTAGTGGTTAGAGGAGCTAGAGTAGTGTAGTGGTTAGAGGAGCTAGAGTAGTGTAGTGGTTAGAGGAGCTAGACTAGTGTAGAGGTTAGAGGAGCTAGAGTAGTGTAGAGGTTAGAGGATCTAGAGTAGTGTAGTGGTTAGAGGGGCTAGAGTAGTGTAGTGGTTAGAGGGACCAGAGTAGTGTAGTGTTTAGAGGGACCAGAGTAGTGTAGTAGTTAGAGGGACCAGAGTAGTGTAGTAGTTAGAGGGGCCAGAGTAGTGTAGTGGTTAGAGGGACCAGAGTAGTGTAGTGGTTAGAGGATCTAGAGTAGTGTAGTGTTTAGAGGGACCAGAGTAGTGTAGTAGTTAGAGGGACCAGAGTAGTGTAGTAGTTAGAGGGGCCAGAGTAGTGTAGTGGTTAGAGGGACCAGAGTAGTGTAGTGGTTAGAGGGGCTAGAGTGGTGTAGTGGTTAGAGGGGCTAGAGTAGTGTAGTGTTTAGAGGGACCAGAGTAGTGTAGTGGTTAGAGGGGCCAGAGTAGTGTAGTAGTTAGGGAGACCAGCGTAGTGTAGTAGTTAGAGGGGCCAGAGTAGTGTAGTAGTTAGAGGGACCAGAGTAGTGTAGTAGTTAGAGGGGCCAGAGTAGTGCAGTGGTTAGAGGGACCAGAGTAGTGTAGTGGTTAGAGGGGCTAGAGTGGTGTAGTGGTTAGAGGGGCTAGAGTAGTGTAGTGTTTAGAGGGACCAGAGTAGTGTAGTGGTTAGAGGGGCCAGAGTAGTGTAGTAGTTAGAGGGACCAGCAAAGTGTAGTAGTTAGAGGGGCCAGAGTAGTGTAGTGGTTAGAGGGGCTAGAGTAGTGTAGTGGTTAGAGGGGCTAGAGTAGTGTAGTGGTTAGAGTGTCCAGAGTAGTGTAGTGGCTAGAGGAGCTAGAGTATTGTAGTGGCTAGAGGGGCTAGAGTAGTGTAGTGATTAGAGGGGCTAGAGTAGTATTGTGGTTAGAGGAGCTAGAGTAGTGTAGTGGTTAGAGGGGCTAGAGTAGTGTAGTGGTTAGAGGCGCTAGAGTAGTGTAGTGGTTAAAGGGGCTAGAGTAGTGTAGTGGTTAGAGGGGCTAGGGTAGTCTAGTGGCTAGAGGGATCAGAGTAGTGTAGTAGTTAGAGGAGCTAGAGTAGTGTAGTGGTTAGAGAGGCCAGAGTAGTGTAGAGGACAGAGGAGCTAGAGTAGTGTAGTGGCTAGAGAAGTTACAGTAGTGTAGTGGATAGAGGAGCCAGAGTAGTGTAGTGGTTAGAGGAACCAGAGTAGTGTAGTGGTTAGAGGGACCAGAGTAGTGTAGTGGATAGAGGAGCCAGAGTAGTGTAGTGGTTATAGGAGCTAGAGTAGTGTAGTGGTTAGAGGAGCTAGAGTAGTGTAGTGGTTAGAGGAGCTAGAGTAGTGTAGTGGTTAGAGGAGCCAGAGTAGTGTAGTGGTTAGAGGAGCTAGAGTAGTGTAGTGGTTAGAGGAGCTAGAGTAGTGTAGTGGTTAGAGGAGCTAGAATAGTGTAGTGGTTAGAGGAGCTAGAGTAGTGTAGTGGTTAGAGGAGCTAGAGTAGTGTAGTGGTTAGAGGAGCTAGACTAGTGTAGAGGTTAGAGGAGCTAGAGTAGTGTAGAGGTTAGAGGATCTAGAGTAGTGTAGTGGTTAGAGGGGCTAGAGTAGTGTAGTGGTTAGAGGGACCAGAGTAGTGTAGTGTTTAGAGGGACCAGAGTAGTGTAGTAGTTAGAGGGACCAGAGTAGTGTAGTAGTTAGAGGGGCCAGAGTAGTGTAGTGGTTAGAGGGACCAGAGTAGTGTAGTGGTTAGAGGATCTAGAGTAGTGTAGTGTTTAGAGGGACCAGAGTAGTGTAGTAGTTAGAGGGACCAGAGTAGTGTAGTAGTTAGAGGGGCCAGAGTAGTGTAGTGGTTAGAGGGACCAGAGTAGTGTAGTGGTTAGAGGGGCTAGAGTGGTGTAGTGGTTAGAGGGGCTAGAGTAGTGTAGTGTTTAGTGGGACCAGAGTAGTGTAGTGGATAGAGGGGCCAGAGTAGTGTAGTAGTTAGGGGGACCAGCGTAGTGTAGTAGTTAGAGGGGCCAGAGTAGTGTAGTAGTTAGAGGGACCAGAGTAGTGTATTAGTTAGAGGGGCCAGAGTAGTGCAGTGGTTAGAGGGACCAGAGTAGTGTAGTGGTTAGAGGGGCTAGAGTGGTGTAGTGGTTAGAGGGGCTAGAGTAGTGTAGTGTTTAGAGGGACCAGAGTAGTGTAGTGGTTAGAGGGGCCAGAGTAGTGTAGTAGTTAGAGGGACCAGCGTAGTGTAGTAGTTAGAGGGGCCAGAGTAGTGTAGTGGTTAGAGGGGCTAGAGTAGTGTAGTGGTTAGAGGGGCTAGAGTAGTGTAGTGGTTAGAGTGTCCAGAGTAGTGTAGTGGCTAGAGGAGCTAGAGTATTGTAGTGGCTAGAGGGGCTAGAGTAGTGTAGTGATTAGAGGGGCTAGAGTAGTATTGTGGTTAGAGGAGCTAAAGTAGTGTAGTGGTTAGAGGGGCTAGAGTAGTGTAGTTATTAGAGGGGCTAGAGTAGTGTAGTGGTTAGAGGAGCTAGAGTAGTGTAGTAATTAGAGGAGCTAGAGTAGTGTAGTGGTTAGAGGGGCTAGAGTAGTGTAGTGGTTAAAGGGGCTAGAGTAGTGTAGTGGTTAGAGGGGCTAGGGTAGTCTAGTGGCTAGAGGGATCAGAGTAGTGTAGTAGTTAGAGGGGCTAGAGTAGTGTAGTGGCTAGAGGGATCAGAGTAGTGTAGTAGTTAGAGGGGCTAGAGTAGTGTAGTGGCTAGAGGAGTCAGAGTAGTGTAGTCGCTAGAGGAGTCAGAGTAGTGTAGTGGCTAGAGAAGCTAGAGTGGTGTAGTATCTAGAGGAGCCAGAGTAGTGTAGTGGTTAGAGGAGCTAGAGTAGTGTAGTGGCTAGAGGAGCTAGAGTAGTGTAGTAGTTTGAAGGTCCAGAGTAGTGTAGTAGTTAGAGGGGCCAGAGTAGTGTAGTGGTTAGAGGGACCAGAGTAGTGTAGTGGTTAGAGGGGCTAGAGTGGTGTAGTAGTTAGAGGGGCTAGAGTAGTGTAGTGTTTAGAGGGACCAGAGTAGTGTAGTGGCTAGAGGAGTTAGAGTAGTGTAGTGGCTAGAGGTGCTAGAGTAGTGTAGTGGCTAGAGGAGCTAGAGTAGTGTAGTGGCTAGAGGAGCTAGAGTAGTGTAGTGGCTAGAGGAGCCAGAGTAGTGTAGTGGTTAGAGGAGCTAGAGTAGTGTAGTGGTTAGAGGAGCTACAGTAGTGTAGTGGTTAGAGGAGCTAGAGTAGTGTAGTGGTTAGAGGAGCTAGAGTAGTGTAGTGGTTAGGGGAGCTAGAGTAGTGTAGTGGTTAGAGGGGCTAGAGTAGTGTAGTGATTAGAGGGGCTAGAGTAGTGTAGTGGTTAGAGGGGCTAGAGTAGTGTAGTGGCTAGAGGGATCAGAGTTGTGTAGTAGAGGGGCTAGAGTAGTGTAGTGGCTAGAGGGATCAGAGTAGTGTAGTAGTTAGAGGGGCTAGAGTAGTGTAGTGGCTAGAGGGATCAGAGTAGTATAGTAGTTAGAGGGGCTAGAGTAGTGTAGTAGCGAGAGGAGCCAGAGTAGTGTAGTAGCGAGAGGAGCCAGAGTAGTGAAGTGGCTAGAGGAGCTAGAGTAGTGTAGTGGCTAGAGGAGTCAGAGTAGTTTAGTGGCTAGAGAAGCTAGAGTAGTGTAGTATCTAGAGGAGCCAGAGTAGTGTAGTGGTTAGAGGAGCTAGAGTAGTGTAGTGGCTAGAGGAGCCAGAGTAGTGTAGTGGTTAGAGGAGCCAGAGTAGTGTAGTGGCTAGAGGAGTCAGAGTAGTGTTGTGGCTAGAGGAGTCATAGTAGTGTAGTGGCTAGAGGAGTCATAGTAGTGTAGTGGTTAGAGGAGTCAGAGTAGTTTAGTGGCTAGAGAAGCTAGAGTAGTGTAGTATCTAGAGGAGTCAGAGTAGTTTAGTGGCTAGAGAAGCTAGAGTAGTGTAGTGGTTAGAGGAGTCATAGTAGTGTAGTGGCTAGAGGAGTCATAGTAGTGTAGTGGCTAGAGGAGTCAGAGTAGTTTAGTGGCTAGAGAAGCTAGAGTAGTGTAGTATCTAGAGGAGTCAGAGTAGTTTAGTGGCTAGAGAAGCTAGAGTAGTGTAGTGGCTAGAGGAGCCAGAGTAGTGTAGTGGTTAGAGGAGCCAGAGTAGTGTAGTGGCTAGAGGAGTCAGAGTAGTGTTGTGGCTAGAGGAGTCATAGTAGTGTAGTGGCTAGAGGAGTCATAGTAGTGTAGTGGTTAGAGGAGTCAGAGTAGTGTAGTCGCTAGAGGAGTCAGAGTAGTGTAGTGGCTAGAGGAGTCAGAGTAGTGTAGTGGCTAGAGGAGTCAGAGTAGTGTAGTGGCTAGAGGAGTCATAGTAGTGTAGTGGCTAGAGGAGTCATAGTAGTGTAGTGTCTAGAGGAGTCAAAGTAGTGTAGTTGCTAGAGAAGCTAGAGTAGTGTAGTATCTAGAGGAGCCAGAGTAGTGTAGTGGCTAGAGGAGCTAGAGTAGTGTAATGGTTAGAGGAGCCAGAGTAGTGTAGTGGCTAGAGCATTTGTTTGCCTGCTCGGTGGTAGCGGCTCTTAGAACTAGTATAGGGAAGTATTCATTTGTGTGTTTTTTCTTTTGTTTTGATATCCCCCCCCCCCTTTTTCTTTGTTGCTTTTGAACTCAAGCGTAGTCCATACACGTCCTGTTACTTCTAATAGCATTGGACTGATTTTTTCGTGTAGTTTAGCTTTTCCCTTGCCACCAGGAGTACCCAGTCCGATTTCAGAGGTACTTGTAATTTGCGTCCCCAAGTCAAGGACGGGAAGTCAACATCTTAGTCTAACTGACCGGTGTTGGGGTTGAATCCGCTATCTCGGCATCAGCAAGCCAGAACAAGGGCTCGTATGCATTTGGCCATGTCGATTTCCTCTTTATATCATATATATGTAATATATATGATTTTATTGTGCCGTTCTTGTTGTTCCGTCGATAAAGACTTCAGTCAAAACATTCGCCTGTTTCTGTGTGTTGTTTCTATTCGATGAGCTTCTCAGCCATGTTTCTGTTATATTGGTATCTTCGTAGAAGCTCGGCAGCAGCATGTCTCTTGTAGCGTAGCCATGGTAGCAGCAAATCCCTTGTATTGTAGCCATGGAAGCTAAAGCACTTCTCTACCAGCTCGGAGATCGTGGCTGTCGGTAGTAACCATGATAGATACTAGCTAGAGTATTTGGCTGTCGACTTGGTGGTCGTGACCTTCAGAAGTAGCCATTGTAGCTGTGTGGTTAAAGTACTTGTCTGCAGGCTCGGTGGTCGTGGTTGTCAGAAGTAGCCATTGTAGCTGTGTGGCTAAAGCACTTGTCTGCAGGCTCGGTGCTCATGGTTGTCAGAAGTTAGTCATAGTAGTGTAGCGACTAGAACACTTGTCTGCCAGCCCGGTGATTGTAACATTCTTCGTCTCCACTAACGAAAGCAGTGTACGGGAATATTTTTCAGTGAAGCAAAGGGGCCTGTGTAAAACTGATCCTGTCACCCACCAGTGCCGTTTGGTCTAGAAAATGGGGGATTTGCACTCTTCTCCCAATATGTTATTATGGTGTGGACAACAGCAAGAGACTGTTCAAAACTACTTAGATGTAGGCTGGCCATAGACTGTATAGATTAAACTGTATTCAGAACCAATGGCACATACCAGCAAGCAAGTTACGGTAAAACTATTGTGAACGTGCATCTTTCCTGTGGCAACATGTGATTGCAAGGCAGGGAACTTACGCAATCACTAAAGAAGAAAATTGGGGGGTTTAGGGCTCAAATGCTACCAAACAAAATGCTTAGAATATAGTGAACGGAAAAGAAATGAAATACTGACATTCTTCAAAATGTGAACATCGAAGAAGACTGACTCATACACAGTATCATGTCTTGGAAACTGAAATACGAGTTAAGTTAGTTGCATATCTTTTACATGACGCCACAGTCAACACCAGAGTTTTTGTTGCTGTGATCTCTTGACAAGTTTACGTTCAGTAGTTTGCCATTGCTTTCTGAACGACGGCCACCCATACCATTTCGTTAAAAAAGAAAAAAAACAACGCAAGACGGTCGGCTGCCAAATCGAACTGCGCCCGTAACACCTTCGCCAAGAAGCAGGCGATATACGAGTACTTTGGTTATATTAAACATCTCAGTGACTTGGAGAGAGCAGCGTTGTAAGCCTCGATTGCTGGGATGAGTTGAGTTGATTCAAGAAGCGACATCATTGCACTCGGGGCATTCCCATAAGTGCTCTCCTCATCTTCAACAGCCAGCGAAGTGTTCCAATACTAATGGCGCCCGTTTCAATTTGAATATATGTCCGTCTTGCTCTGCCTTTTCAGCGACGACTGTCTACCAGATCCTCTGACCACACCCTGCTGCCGTATTCTCTCTAGACCATGATAGTAGATTCCTGGAAGAAGTGGCAGGTGTCGACAACAACGAAGATGGACTTGGGACTTTGTGGACACCTTGGACATGGGCGTGCATGAGGCGAGAGAAATGGACAGAGATAGAGAGGCTTCTCAGCGCTGAGTGTTGACAGCGATGTTCAGCGAATTTTTTGATGGTTGATTGGTTTATGGTTGGAACTTGATTATTGGTTGGTTGGTGTGGTATAATAAAAACGTCCCTACCCTTTCCTATTTATGGACCTGGTGATGTAAGTGAAACTGATCAACTCACTTACTGACCCAACAGAATATAAGGTATTTCTTTAAATTATCCACCCCGATTCCATTATTAATGGTAGCGGAAACAGACCATATAGGCATGTAGGAGGTATAATTAAAGAATTAACTAATAAATTGGAATTTCCAGTTTAATTCTCATTAAGTGAAATGTTCACAATGAGAAATCCTCATCAAAAAGAGGAATGAAACAGCTTTTAGTTAGCGATTAGCTTACGTAAAGTTATTTCAATAATTGCCTAACTAACATTAATATTCTCATAAGGGAAGAATTAAGAAGGGCAAAAATAAGTGGTACAATAGAGGCGCGCGACTCAATTGTATTTTCTTTAAAACTAACCGAGTAACTAAATTCTAGATAATGCTCGAAGTCTACTAATAGGTAGATGAATCAGAAATCAATCGCAAGGCGAAACAGATTTCTACATCTCAGTTCTGACAAGGATTATATGCCAGCATTAAATATGTGAAAGCAGATCCAAACTAACAGAGATTAGCTTAAATAACTGATACGAATCAGAAAAAAAGCAACAATTAAATAAACAACTCTTAAAATAGATGCTGTTTATAGATAGGACGAACCCTTTGACATAAAGACAGAGGAAACGCCTAAAACTTATACAGTGAACCCATGCTAGAAAAATGGAATATAGCTGTGTAAAAACCAAGCAAATGGGAGCATATAGCTGAAGAATTGCTTGATATGTACTAGATTAGGAATCTCAATCAGGAATCCAGCTAGTAAATTATATAACAGTTCAAAGATAGACCTTAGTCAATCTAAATAAATCCAGAGTTTCCACGTATTAAACGGATGAAAACAAAACTGGAGAGAAACATTAAGAGTACCTTCCCTGTTATCTTGAGGACACAACTCAGGAGACGCCAGTATGAGAGGGATATACAGATGTACCAGTAATTTTACTAAGACTTGTAATCCACATCCATAACTGGAAAGTGAACCAGCAACTTGATTGTCTAGAAGACTATCAAAGGAATCACAAAAAGGGGCTTTTAACTTCTCACTGAACTGATTATATATGGTAGGAGACAATACGTCTGAACCTACATAACAATGTATGTTGCTAAGTTGAAAATAGTCTAAAAACCTGGAGGGAGGCAGACGACGATCAATGTACGCCAAGCGACGCAAAATTGCTCGTAATTCAACACCAAAGCAACAAATACAGAGTGAAACTCAAACACATCAGTTAGAATTACTAATAAGGATTCTAGCGTAAAATAGATCTAAGTTAGAAGGAAAAGCAGAGAGTAAGCTAAGAATTACTTCATTTCTGATAGATTCATGTTCCCCGTAATATTCGGTTCAGAGCGGAAATCTAGAAAAGTTGGACCTTGTTTACATGTTAGACGAGATTCTCCGGGAAAACCCACAAGAGAAAGGGACACCACTCTAATCAGTAGTTATCAAAACTGATCGGAAAATCCCATAACTCGACTAAATACCCAAACACATGATGTGTTGGATGAAAATGTATACAACAGGAACCATATTTAGCTTCCTTTAAATATCAGATCTATAGTTAAAAAAC
>JACEFZ010019431.1:0-21581 GCA_014155875.1 Cepaea nemoralis
AAACTGCACTTGCTTTAATAATTTTTGATATAACGTGATTGTGTGAGCAGTGTGGTTAGATGTGTGCCTGCCGGCCCTATGGTCATGGGTTCGTATTCCCATCAAGATGGATTGTGAGAATTGACCTGCTCTCCCAGGTTGACCCACCTAAAGTGGGTGTCTGGAAATGTCTTCAGAAGTAAAGACAGCCAGCGTGATTTTCACCACATCGCCCTAGAGAGCAGATTGGTCTGTAAAAATATGGGTCCAGCACCATATGACCAGTATGCCTTAAAGCCTGTAAAATGGTCCTTTACTTGACCTACTTATGTGAGAGTGAGCACTGTATTCATGAGTTGAGGGCTGGGTGATTGTGACCTCAGTCATATCATATCAGATTATACAGTAGATAGACCATATACGTCGTGCCATGTTGGGTTATTTATTCCAAGGTCTGGTATGTCTTGTAAGTAAAGTTACGGATCTTATCATATGTAATAGTGAGAATTGTGTTGTATTTACTGAGTTGAGGGCCGGGTGTTACATCATATCAGATTACACAGTAGATAGACAATACGTCAAGCCATGTTGGGTTATTCATTCTAATGTCTGGTATGTCTTGTAAGTAAAGTTACAGACCCATTTTCACGCCCTGGTGTTTATTGCGCATGTGGTGTTAGACTCATTTTATTGACCAATCAGCACACAAGGGGGTGTGGTCAGTATCATGGCAGCCACCTCTACTACCCAGGCCAGTTGCTGGTAGCCATGTCATGCTGTGTCCACCTGTAAACATTGGCCTTGATGATTTGAGACATGACCACTCACCCTGTAGGCAAGCGTGCTACCGCAGCTCCGTACATGTCTTGTCATGTTAAGTTACTCATTCTGAAGTATATGTCATCATGACAGGTTATTCAGTCCAAAGATGATGTGTCATGTGATGTCGGTTTCATCATTCCGAGGGCCGGTAAAGAACTGTTTGATCATGTTATTACATTAGAAAGCCGGCTTTGTCACTGCCTCTAAACTTATTTGTGGGAAATTAATGTAGTGGTTTTCTCATACCTTCACTTAAGAGATGTCGGGCTCTGTGGCGCAGGAGTTATGAATGCAATTTGTAATCCCGCACACTGCGTTTGTACCACACTGAGGGGATTTGGAAGCAGACCACTTTGCTTTAGTTTCCATAAAATTGTATGAGTGGCGGTGGTTTAGAAAGCAATGGCAAACTACTGAACGTAAATTTGCCCCAAAATCACAAACGGCCAAAAAATGCTTGGTTTGACTGCTATGTCCTGTAAACAAGATGCAACTAATTTTTAAAGAGATTTTCATGCTTTAAATATTATTTTATGTTTATCTTTTATAATTTGTGGATATTTGTCACAGCAAGCGCCAATTGCAGCCTTCTCTGTATGATTTCCAACTACTGGGGGAAATCTGTAGTATTGTGCATTGTGCACACGGGACGTTGTATTTGTTTGCATCTGTACTCAAAAGCAGTTGTATGTTATTGTCCTTATAGGACAAGGAAAGAACAGTAACATTGTAACATATCAAGCATGTCATAAGAGATGTCTAAGGAAGGTTGGTGTGAGGCTCGCTCCCTCATCTGTTAGATAACTTTGCTGCAAAATCCAGCCATTTATAAATAAAGCAATGTATTCTCTTGGTGAATTTAAATACAGAAGTCACAAATAATATGTTGCAGGATTTATTGCCTGGCATGTGTCTGTCATATCGTGGCATATATTTCCTGGCATATTTTTATCCAAAGAGAAAGAGTTTGTGTTAAATTTAAAATTACTGTGGGGATAACAGATGCTTTACATTCGAACATTACCTGTGACTAAATGTTTTAATTGTTTCAGCTTAAGTATTATTCATTTATTAACTTTATATGATATATAACTGCAGTATGCACCTGACGAGATTTTGCAAAATGTGCCAGGTGATAAATCATGCAACATGTTGTTTGTGGCTTATGTGTTTGAATTTATGAGCAAGTCTATAGGGGCTTACCTGACTTAGTCGAGGGCTTATGCTCCTGTGGGTGGTGAAAGACAGAAGAAGAAGAAGGCACCATTCTGTTACTGCAGACATACAGGGTGTATTTTTAATGACTGTGGCGTTTTTGAAAATATTGCAGTTCCAAGTTTTGTATTTATCTTTTATGTTGCATGAATTCCAAAGAGGGTGAATACAAAACTTGGAATGGCAATATTTTCAAAAACCCCACAGTCATTAATAATACACTCTATACAAGGAATTAAAGAGATCAGCACAAGACAGACAACACTGCAATAAAATGGTCAGGTATAATTGCAACCATCTCAAGTGCTGAAACACTTGATGATGATTATGTTGTTTTATTATTCCAGATGCTGTTTTATATTTTTGTCCATGTAGTAATGTTTATTCAGAATTTATCATGCACAAAGTATAGTCCCCACATTCTTCATAGAAGATTGTGGTGCAGCAGTTGATTTAAATTTCTGTGCTGATCATTTGCATGTGAAAAATATGTTATATCTGACTTGGGAGTAAGAACTGGTACAGCCAGACACCAGAGGCACATGGGGAGAATGAGGGGCCTCGTCAACCAACACAGAACTGGCACTATTAGCCGCCGGATGCTGATGCATATGTTGGTGGGAGGATCTGAGCATCTAGGGACATGTTCAGAGTGCAAGGATGATACCCCAACAGATTAACTAACTAGCTAGCTAGCTAACTGACTGACCAGTCAGCCTGCCTGCTAGCCAGCCAACACACTCACTTAAACCCACTCACTCACCCATCCACTCACCCAATAACTCACTCACCAACTCACCCACTTCCTCACTCACTCACTCGCTCACCTACTTCCTCACTCTCACTCACTCACTCACTCACTCACAAACTAACTACTAAATTTTACAGTGTTGTCAGTACTGTAAACAGTCTAAAGATTGGTGCACTCTGCTCACAGTATAGCATCATGAGTTCAGGTTCTGTGACATTTTATCCTGGTGCATCAAACATGTTGTCAGCAAGAGTTCATGTGCTCCAAGGATAGCTTTATTTGGCACAAATATTATATTTCATTAAAAGCACTTTAGTAACATATAGATGTTATATTTAATTAAAAGCACTAATGGACATATAAATAAATGTTTTGCATATCCTTTACAGGACATCGCTGTCAACATCAGCATCTTTCAGCTGTATTTTGATTTCTTGGCAAGATTACGCTCAGTAGTTTGCCATTGCTTTCTGAGCGGCCAGCTCAGTTATCCCGCAAGTCACCAGCGGGGATAGAACCGCTCCCAGCTCTCGCCCCGCTACGAGACTCTGCGTGATAAATGGGATTA
This sequence comes from Cepaea nemoralis, assembly GCA_014155875.1. NCBI lineage: Eukaryota > Metazoa > Mollusca > Gastropoda > Stylommatophora > Helicidae > Cepaea > Cepaea nemoralis. The sequence continues at coordinate 3,336 of JACEFZ010019431.1, forward strand.
AGGAGAAAGTGTTGTAACCGCTCGGCCAGAGAGACCGGCACTAATGGACATGCAAATGTTATATTTCATAACATAGTGACAATCAAATGTTACATTAAATTAAAAGCACTTTAGTGACATACATATGTTACATTTAATCAAAAGCACTTTAGTGACATACAGATGTTATATTTAATTAAAAGCACTAAGGGACGTACACATGTTATATTTAATTTAAAGCACTAAGCAACATACAAATGTTATATTTCATTACAAGCATGTAGTGACATACAAACATTATATTTCAATAAAAGCACTTAGAGACATACAAATGTTATATTTTATTAAAAGCACTAAGCGACATACAAATGTTATTCTATATTTCATTGAAAGCACTGGGACACACACATGTTATATTTAATTTAAAGTACTGATGGACACACAAATTTTATATTTCATTTTCTTTCCATGTGACACACAAATGTTATATTTTATTAAACACAGGATGCAACATAAAAATGTTATATTTCATTAAAAGCTACTATCTATGCACAAATGTTGTATTATTTTATTAATAGCTACCATATAATACAGGCATGTTATGTTTTATTACGAGTACACATTTATCACCCATGTGTTTCTGGCGCCCATAAAGAAAGTGGAAAATTGTAACATTGTGGAGGTCAGCATGGCAGAATGGATTCGAGTTCATATTCTTAAACATCCGGTGTGCTGATGTCGAGGTCGCTGGTTTGATCCCTACATCGGCGGTTGGACTAAGATGTTGACTTCTCGTCCTTGACTTGGGGACGTAAATTAAATGTACCTCAGAAGTCGGAGGGGGTTCACCTGATGAGGAGGGATACTAGTAAAAGGGAAAGCTAATATACATGCAGAAATCAGATTTAAAAGAGTTTACAAGCATTTAAGCTACACAGAGATTTACGTATAGTTAATAATATTCTAAGGTAATAATATTATGGAAGAATTATGAGTTTAAAACAACTACCAGTGGTTATTAACTTTTCATAGTCCTTCAATAGAATGAATGATATGAATAAATCAAACATGTTGATACGTTACTATTCTTCTTCTTCTTCTTCTTCTTCTTCTTCTTCTTCTTCTTCTTCTTCTCCTTCTCCTTCTTCTTCTTCTTCTTCTTCTTCTTCTTCTTCTTCTTCTTCTTCCGTTCGCTTGAAATGTGCCTATAACTGCAATGTTGTCTCTTGCATGAATACACGTTACTACGATGATGATGATGATTCTAGTTGATGGTTTGATATGCTGGTGGTATGCGATGAGAGAATTGTGTATGATCAAATGGTTTGTACACCATGTAGAAAATAACATGTACATAACTTATTGGCACAACTGACGAGGAAACCTTAGGGTCAGGCATCCCGGGAGAAGTGTAGCACATTCAGCTGGCAAAATTTCCGTTGAGTCCTTGCACGATGATCAACCGCTCAGTTATGTAAGTAGATTGCCATGAGAGCTGAGTTTATAGCTAGAAATCCCACTACTAGACTTTACACTGAAATCGGGCCAAACATGGTTTTTGTCTTCTCTCCTCCCCTTTTCACTTTGGATGATTACCTGGACGCCTTATGTTCCACGGTCTCTGTGGCTGAAGGTCTTGCGAACGCGGTTTGTGAGCCCGTATACCCGGGTTCGAAACACGGCGGTGCTCGTATTTTCGAAACAGGTATAGAGACCGGTCGATCAGAAAGCAATGGCAAACTACTGAACGTAACATTTGCCTAGTACATCAACAGCAACTGAAAATGCTGGTGTTGACTGTAAGGGATACGCAACAAAAATTTTTTTTTTTTTATGTCCAGTATTCTGTAATTTCTCTTCCCCCCCCCCCCCCCCCCCCACCCCCACCCCACTTTCACCATGGACTGTAGTTTCCTCTGTAAATCTTCTTTTGACCGGCCTACCATGCGTCTGAATCATGATTCCGCCGCTGCTCGGAGATGGGATCGACGTTACGCAATACGTAATTCCAATCTGCTGTTACACCCTCGTTTTCCCTGTTTGCTGGCATTTGAACTTTGCATTTGGCAAAAATGTATCAGGGGTCCTACCTCCGTCGCTAAGTTCATACATTTGTCCTGTTGAAAGTTTATCCTCAGTCTGGGCTGACGCAGTGACGTATTAACTGATGGTTTTCGGCATTTCTAAGAAGTAGAAATATTACTCCTCTACGGTCCCCTTCCTCTGCTGTAGAATGAGATTTTGCAACCTTTGGTAGAAACCAGACTGTTCGCTTTGTGTGATGGCTCTACTTGCCCAATTATGCATTATAGAATTGTAAACGCTGAACAATGCGGTGCAATTGTATTTGTCTATCTTTTCATTCCTTTTGTTAGGTGTATTCCTTTCTTGTAGAATGAGAGTTAGTTCTGATATTGCCTAATCGTTTTGTCACAATTCCCAATTCCTTTCTTATTTCTACCACACACCGCCATGAAATGTTATTAATTTTCCTAGGTAAGAAAACTGCTTACAGAAATTAGACGTAGACAATAAAAATTTTTTTGATACGTTATGAGAAGAAATAAATTGGAGAACTTGGTGACACCTGGCAAGATTGAGGGGAAAAGAACAAGGGGAAGACAAGGACGTAAATACCTGGATGCATTGGTGCATAGCATCAATTGTAGTGCGTAGATGTCGGCTTTCTAGTCCCGTGCCACTTAGGTCAACATCTTCCGACCTCAACGGTAGAAGTTACTTTTCATGGGTTATCTGGAGCACCTCTTATGGAGTCAATACACCGGTAGGCTCCCAGGAGGTATATCGATGACTGCTTTGGTGTTTCAGACATGCCCTTGACTGATCTCCAGGACTTCATTGCCTTTTTCTCCTACTTTCAGACTCACCTCCACTGTTTCTTCGTCAGCTGTCAATTTCTTAGATCTTTATTTTCGGCTGGTCTATGCACGACGTTTTATTGTAAACCAACTGCCTTGCACGCATTGCTTCTCTAACCTCCTCTCATCCTCCCTGTTGTAAGGGTTCTATTCCTTTCTCCCAACTGTTACATATCCGACGGCTTTGTTATTTTAATAACGACTTCCGTCAAACAGCCCACGAAATGTTGGATTTCTTCCACTCTCGTGGCTATCCTGATTACGTTTTGCCTACAGCTCTTTACCGATGTCAGTCTAACAGTCGTTCTGAGGCTCTCTCCTTCAGGCCGAAACAACTCAATAATAGATCTATCCTTTCACTAACCAACCATCAACATAATATTGCTGCCAAGAATATCCTCTCGAGGAACTTATCCATTCTCTTACGTTGTGACATAAGATATATCGGAGAAACAGGTCTACGTCTGCCTGACAGATTTAGGCAACACCTCTCTGATGTTAACAGTGGTGCCCAGAAACCGGTATCCACACACTTTAACAGTTCTAACCACTGTGGTGTGGTCGACACACAGGTCACTGCTATCAAATCATGCGCATTGCACGAACGTGATCGTAAGACATTGAAAAACTGTCTCATTTTCCAGCTGGGTTCACTCTCCCTTCAAGGCATCCCCAACCACACATTCCCCCACCCACACAAACATATCCATGCCAACCCACACATCCCGCACCTACTCACACACAAATCCCGCACCAACCCACACATCCCCCACTTACACACATCCCCCTCCCACACAATTTCCCCCACCCACCGATGCATCCCTCACCCACCCACACACACACATCATCCACCCTCTCCCAACCTACACACACCTCATCCACCCACACATCCTCCACACACCCACCCCCAACCACCAATCCCCAACCACATATCCCTACCACACATCCTCACCCACCCACACCCCCCATACACACACATCCTCACCCATACAAAGATCTCACCCATTTACACAACCCTCACACACACATCCCCACCCACCAACACATTCCCCATCTACAAACACACCTCCCACTACACACACCCCCACCCACACACATCTCCAAACCCACACACACACCCCCACCCAAACACTCATCCCCCACACACATCGCCCCAATCACGTACTCATCCCTCAACCAATCACACCCACACAACCCGCACCCACCCATCAACACATACATCTCCCATCTACCCACCCACACTCACACACCCCAACCACCCAGTCAAACACACATTCCCCACCCTCACACACATCCCATACACACATCCCTCACCCACATAATCTTCCCTCCCACACCCCACCCAAATACACATCCACATGAGAGAGAGAGAGAGATGAGAGAGAGAGAGAGAGAGAGAGAGAGAGAGAGAGAGAGAGAGAGAGAGAGAGAGAGAGAAAATGTTACTTTCAAAGGGGCATGCAGGCCCGTCTTACATTCGGCATTTCCAGTCACTTATCTTTCGTTCATCAATTGTGCATGTTACATTCACATAGGAAACAATGTCTAATGGATGTTGTAAATATAAACAATGCACATTACCATGTTATGAGACAGGCAGATACTCGCGCGCGCACACACACACACACACACACACACACACACACACACACACACACACACACACACACACACACACACACACACACACACACACACACACACACACACACACATTCATAAACACACACACTCACACACAATTCTTTTTACATCATTTGCAGAAACTCTCACAGTTGGGCACACACTCAAAAACATACACATCCACACTCCTTTGCATACACTGCATGCATGTACACATACACACAAACATATACACAAACATATACCACATACACAAATAACACACGTACACACACATACACCCATACACACACTTACACACATACACAAACGTATACATTCACACAAACATACACCGACACACACAAACACATATACATATGTTGACACATAAACACACATACATGCACATCAACAGAGATAAAAAGTTTGCGTGGTCGAAGTGCGACGGTTTTGTTATTCACTTATTTAATCTTCATATGGATTTGACATTAAACAATCTATGACCTTTAATCCATGCCTATCCGCTTAAGAATCACTGTAGATCGCACCATCTCACTTCGGCCCACTTTGAATTGAGGTCACGTCGCTCCTGATACCGTTTGAGATGTGCTGTCTGGACTACTTAAATTATTCCACCTGGGTTTTGGGGCGATGTTTCACATTACTTCTTAACTGCAACAGAGATAAACCAATGTTTACCTGAATCCGACAGGTAAGTTAAAGCATAAAGATGTCTCAGTATTGTCACATGGTTGCTTCTGCTGCGAACGATAGTTATTCTACTTTCGGTGTATTTTCTATTCTTCCCTCCCGTTCTGGTATTACTGACTGACTGAACTGACCGACTGACTGGCTGACTAGCATCTTGCTGTCTTGACAGACAATAGTTTGTAAAAATTGAATTATACCTCTCCACAGCACAGAGCCTGGACTAAATTTAGAGACCATGTGTTGCCCATGCAGCATGGTTCCTTTCTCGGTCTGCCTAGTTACTCCAGAGGAGAGTTAACACCAATAAATCTGGAACAAGATAAGCTGCAGAAGCTACCGGACCAGCAAAGCAAGACTTTAACTGTCCGCCTGACGTTCTGCTATACAGTGGGGCATATTACCATGAACGTAACTAGACACAAAAGCCACAAACATTTGTAACCTGATTTATTGCCTGACATATTTCGCCTCATCTATTCGAGTGTAAATTGCATAGTTATATATTGTATGCAATGAATAATACTTCGACTGAAATACTTAAAGCACAATATCACACTATTTCTCGAATATAGGGCAATTGTTATCCCAACGGTAAACTCAAATTAAACACGAAATGATCATAATTAGTTCTGGATATAATCTACAACTCATTGCTTCAACTATTAATGTTTTCTCTGCCTCTTTAGATAAAATTAGCGTTAACCATTTTGAGCCACAATTTCCTCTGTTTAGCCGGACATCAGCAATGTTTTACCTGTGTTTGGGAGCTTTTTGTATACTCTGTTCCACCTTGTTTCACGTAATCCTATACTCATTCGTTTCTTCCACCACCTGAGCTGTCTTTCCCAAATAATACATAGTTCAAATATTCAGGCGCAAATTCAAGATCTTCATAGGCGAAATAAGGCGAGTCAGTGAGTGACACTCTATATAGCATATGTTTGCTCTAGCCTTATTCGTTACAGCATCTGTTAGTTCTAGCGTAGGGGTCTCGTGGCTAAGAATTCCAGCTACCTGCCTCCGCTCCGAAGGTTGTGAATTCTTTTCCAGATCTTGTTGTTCGGTCACCGAGTGCAGTATTTTTTATATATCCTGGGGGTCCCGCCGGAGCTACGGAGTTCGTGCTCGTGCAACGTTTTCGGCAGGCATCTCTGCGGAAAGAGACCGAGCCATAATATATGAAACTCAATGCAATGAAATAGATCCCCTCTCCTTTAGACTCGAGATGGTACTTTGGTACCGGATCTCTACATAACTGTTTAATAGCTAATATATATATATATATATATATATATATATATATATATATATATATATATATATATATATATATATATATAATCGTAATTTCTTTCCATTAAGCCATAATGTGCATAAGACTAAGAAATATGACCGCTTACTGACCTCATAAAACTGAATTTTATAAACATAACCAGAAATTTAATGTTTTTTTTACTCATCTCATTAAAGCTGCAATGTATATACATATACTTATAAATATGACTCATCTCATACAACTATTATTTCTATTAAAAACAGAAAGAAATGTAACTGTTTATTCATCTCATAAGCTACAATTTGAACAAATATACTAAGAAATACAGATGGATACACAGGATACCAATACTAAAGAACAAACATGTATCAATAACTACTAAGAAAGCACTTTACAACACAATCTTCCTACCAACTCTATGCTACCAATACCAAACCTGGACAATGACAGAAAAAGAGAAAAGAAAAATCACAACAACAGAAATTAGGTTCCTGAGAAGAATACTCAACATATCAAGAAGAGATAAGATCAGAAATGAAGAAATCAGGACTAAAGTGGTGGTTATAGCTGCACTAGATTTTATTAGAAAGCAGCAGTCAAACGGTTTGGCCATGCACGTAGGTTACCATTCAACTGCATACCACAACAAGCAATGATGTACAGACCAGATGGAAACAGAGGAAGAGGCCGACCACGTAAACGTTGGACGGAGGGAATAGCAGAGTCCATGGGAATATCGATACATGAAGCCCATAATCGGACACTCTCACGATGTTTATACTTCACCTAGACACCGCAAGGTACAAGAGGAACATGATGAGATGAGATGAGATGAGATACTAAGAAATATGATTGCTTACTCTTAGCGGTCGACATGGCAGAAAGGATAAGAAAGGTCAAGCTCATCATCTTCCTGTGTGATAAACGAGGTCGAGGGATCAACTCCTTCACCGGTCAGTCAGGTTTACACGTTGACTTCTCGTTTTGCGGCGGATTGGTCTGGGTTCTGGCAGAATCTCAATACTGAGAGGGAAGACCAGGAGAACTTTCAATCAGATAACGGTGGGAACGATAAGTAGTGTGACTCTTCGCTGGCTGTTGAACGAGGGAACGGAGTGCGTATAGGAATGTCCTGAGTGCAAAGAATTACTCCATATTTCGATGAAATGTACTTCATTTTTCAAATGTGTTCTACATATAAAGTGTAGTGAAACTGTACAAACACCCAGTAGTATCTCCTCCTCTTCCTTGTCATTATCGTCATTACTACAGCCACCACATGACATCATTATATGCTCATCTTCTTCTTCTGCCATGTATCCCCCTTTGTGGTATAAGCCCTTAATCAAACCAGGCCAAGCCGTCCTCTCTTTGGGTATCTCATGCAGTTCTCTCCATGTCCACTCAATATTATCAGTATCTGTTTGTAATTGTCTTCTCCGTGTTGTTAGGTTCCCCGCTATTTAGCTTGCCTTGTGGATTCCAGACAAGAAATTACTTAGTTATATTGTCCTCAGGTTTCTCACTGTGTCTTATCCAGCTCCAGCGTATTTTCTTCATCTCATGGATCACTGGACTGTATCTAGTTCTCTCCATGAGTTCTACATTGGTGACTGTGGTAAAATTATGTTCACATTATTCAGCGCAGGTATCAGTTAGTGAACGCTTGTAGTTTATTTGTAAGTTGTTTACATGTTCTCTAGTTTATATCTCTGCCCCACAACTATTGGCACCTGGCCGTCTTGACAGACGATAGTCTGTTACATTGTTCTTTAAAAAAAAAGTATAACTGTCCATAGCACAAAGCCTGGGCTGAATTGTAGAGACCATGTCTTGTGCATGCAGCATGATCCCTCTCTCCACCTGCTTAGTCTACTCCAGAGGAAAGGTAACGCCAAATCCCGCTGGAACACGACAAGCTGCAGAAACTGCCGGGTCAGTCAAGCAATGCTTTAACTGTTCATCTGTCGGAGATTTGATCCTAGACCAGTTGCCAACAACGATTTAGGGCCTGGTCTGCCCTTCCATGACATTTAGTCTTTAGGGTGCATTTCCTCGCACCAGGATAAGGCGTGAACCCCCTCAATTGTCAGGTCTTAACCAGATATGACTGAGCTACCATATGACAGCACTAACCGCTTTCTGTTAACGGCGAATGTTGGGTGGCGCTCACCAAACCCAAAACCCCACATTGTGCCAATAGCTTCAGGCGGAGGAGCCCCACAACTTTGTACATTAACAATTATAAACTGTGTGAACACAGATCCTACCAAGCGAAGAGATGGCTTGTAGAAAGACCTGTCGATGCTGCAATGGGACCAAGTTTAGCTGGAGCATGATTACTGTTGAGCCCATTGTGTTTCTGTACATGATTGCCTCCAACCTGCAGTTCCCCACTTTTCAGGTAAGTTTCACCTCAGCTTTCTTGCTTGTTGGCACTGGTTACGAGAGTGTAGTAGACGTGGTCCGAGCCCTTTGGGATCGTGTGTATAGAGCACAAGAACAAATAGAACATCACGGCATGGAGAGAATAGTGCTGCAGGGAGTGACCAGAGAATCTGGTCGACACTCAGGACTCCAAGGAAAGGCCAGACGGACACATGATAAAAACTGCTCAATCAATCAATCAATCAATCAATCAATCAATCAATCAATCAGTCAGTCAATCAATCAATCAGTCAATCAATCAGCCAATCAATCAATCAGGTGCCGTCTCAACAATGAAGGTTGGCTGCAATGGATCTCAAACACTGCCTGTCTCTCGTCTTGACTGTTCATTCTGCCAGATTGATGTTCGTCCATCGCTTGATGCTATTTTCCCACTTGTATCGTTGTCTACCTCTTGCTCACTTGCCCTCAACCTTGCCCTAAAGTATGATTTTTATAAGAGTGTTATGTCTTGTAAAGTGCCAGAAATATTTCACTTGCCTCTTTTTTATTTCTTTCATCAACCCTCTTTTCATTCCCAGTTTTTCTAGAACTTCTGTATTTGATTGTTTCTGTTTCCATGAAATACGACATATTCTTCTGTATATCCACATCTCCAGGGCATCTATTCGACTTTCTAGTTACTTGTTCAATGTCCAGTCTTCCGCGTCATACAATAGTGTTGAATATAGTAGCATTTGACAATTCTAATGTTTAATGCGTTGTTAATCTCTCTAGATGTTAATATTGATTTCATGCTAAAACTGCTACTGGTACCATTAACATTTGGACTTTTCGCTGGCTGTTGAAGATGAGGACGGAGCACACATGAGAATTCCTGAGGGCAGTGTTGTTGGTCTTTGACTCAACTCAACTCAGTTAAGAAACAGTATTTTCGTTATTGGTACAACGCACCGAATCATAAGATGACTGTTTTTGCTTGAGTTATAAAGAAAAAGACGATGGTTTTGAAAACTGGTCAACAACTCATTTGCGGAAAGGAGTGACTTAGTGGTATGACCATTGCCAATAACTCGATACACAATGCGAACGGTTTGGATGTTTACCAATAAAATAAAAAGAGAGTGGTTGATTCCACCCATCCTGGTGTGGATCAGACCTCACGATTTCCCAGATAAGGGCGATGAACTAGAAGTGCAGCCGTGAATTTAACGAACGTTAAAATGATTACTGCTGTCCAGGTTGCATCTGTAAAAGAAAAAAATTAAAAAAGAAAACAACGAAAAGAAAAATAAATAAACTCAACCCTCTCTCCCTCCTCCCTTTCTTAAAAGAAAAGAAAGATTTAAAACGTGTGATTCTGGTATTAACATTAAGATCCACACAGGTGTTGTGGAGTTCGTACGCGGTGCGTCGATTCTCATTGTGAGAACTGTATGCGGAGATTGTGAAGGTTTGTACCAGCAGTGAATGTGTAAGCAGTAAGGAGATAATGAATTGGCCTCTGAACGCTAATGCAGAACACCAAAAATGTAGAAATAATTTGCTATTGAAGAACTCACAGGGTAGATTTTCAGATATTTCTCGAAGCTACCGAAAAGCTGTAGGGACACCGATTCAACATATTCCATACAATGAAAACCGTAAAATTATTAGAGAATTTAAACGCAGACAGTCAACATTTTTTGGACACGTTATAAGAAGAAATAAATTACAAAACTTTGTGACAATTTGCAAGATTGAGGGGAAAAGAACAAGGAGATGGCAGAGAAGTAAATCTAGTTGGCTTGGCTTGTTGCATGGTCGAGACAAGACAACGGAGCTGATCCACGATTCTAATGATCACATTAATTAATTAAATGTTTGCATATCCTTTACAGGACATTGCTGTCAGCATCTTTCAGCTGATTGTTGATTTCTTGGCAAGATTACGCTCAGTAGTTTGCCATTGCTTTCTGAGCGGCCGGCTCACATTCCCCGCAAGTTACCGACGCGATTTGAACCACTGCTGATTCTCATTGTCGTCACGTTACTTACGAGAGTATACGAGATTATGGAGAAAAGTCGCTAACCTCAATGATCACATGAGATGGCTAAACATGACAGTACACGCTTATCGGCATGGCACATGATGATGCTGATATAATCGTCATGTATGCTGTGTTATGAGTTGAGTGTCCTGGTGGAAGGTGAGTCATGCACGCCGCGTTATGAGTTGAATGCCCTGGTGGAAGGTACGTCGTTTCTTCTTCATTCCTCTGTCGAGGAATTTCAGTGTAATGTTTCCCCCAGTGTAATGGCTCCCCCAATGTAATGGCTCCACTAGTGTAAAGACTCCCCCGGTGTAATTTAATTTGTTATGTAATATCGAGTAATACGTTCCTTAGCATCCGCCAAACCATTCCAGGCCCTTGTCTACAAGAAGACGTGTCTGATGACCTTCAACAAGACGTTCTGTGACGACATGGACAACAAGACATTCCAGAAACTTCACAAGCCAGAGCAGAATGACATACAGGGCTACGCCTCCCATTGGATACTGCTTAGCAACGTGGGCATGACGGTTCCCTCCATCTTGACGATCCTGTTGTTCGCGGGGTCGTGGGGAGACAGGGTGGGTCTTTTCAGCCATTTCCCCTAATTAGTAATAATTGTCACCATAATCGTCAGCATAATTATAATCATCGTTGTCAACATCATAATCATAATCATCATCATCATACTCATCGCCATCATCATACTCATCGCCATCATCATCATCGTCATTACTATCGTCATTATCATTGTTATAATTATCATCGCTATAATTATTATCATCATTATCATCATTTTTATCATTATCATTATTATCATGAACACCATTATCATCATCATCACCATCATGATAATCATTATCACGTCATCATTATCATAAACATCATCACCATCATCACAGTAATTATCACCATCATCATCATCATCATCATCATCATCATTTACACCATCATCATTATCATTTGCACCATCATTATCATCATTTATCACCATCATCCTAATCACTATCACCAGTATCAATATCATCACCATCTTCATTATCATCACCATAGTTATTGCCATGGGTCGATAATGTTGTAAAATGCCATGGGTCAACCTCGTTGACTGATTGTGGTCCAGTTAGTTACAAGATGTTAGCCCCACTTTAAGACGCCAGCCGTAACACTTTGACATTTTACGTGTCATGGCCCGTTATATTGGTTTAGGCATATTATTATCAGTGTTCGTGTTAACATGATAGTTGAATCTACAAGATGTCCTTATGTGTCGAGTGAACTTAGTCACGAGTGACTGTTTACCAGTCTAACACTCTTTCATTTACCAGTCTAACACTCTTTCATCGCATACATGACAAACCACAGAGAGACACGCTGACCAAAAGCACTGAACCAAAACGCCGAACAGTTTTATGTCTTCTGTTGTCACACTGACATGTTTACACAACTTCGACATAATCACGGTAAAATACATAATCACAGAGTCGTGCTATCACACATCCACTAGCCAGGTTATACAGTCAAGATAATCTACAGTTATTTAATTGATTTATTTGGTTGTTTCGGGATTTGAAATTTAAATATTGAACACAACCCACTACTGGCAACGCTGATCGTATTCTGGTATGAACCTAAGGTCTATCCACGTCAATATGGTCGTGGACCATATTGACGTGGATAGACCTTAGGTTCATACCAGAATACGATCAGCGTTGCTATTAGTGGGTTGTGCTCAATATTTAAGTTATTTAATTATCACCAATTGGCGTCCGTATAAACTGGCCAGTGAGACGAGTCTCGACCGGTCTGTCTTCGACGACGGTCGCCCTTCTAAGTACCCGGTTTAGGAATGGCCTTTCTCTCCTGGCCATCGCCTAAGCGTGCTTCTCACTTTAAGGCCCGCACGCGCTTCATTGTGATCAGAGCTCACATTTCAGTTCCTGACAGTTATAATCACCATCATTATCATCACCATCATCACCCTCATCATCATTACCACCACTATCGTCAACATCACAACCACCACCAATACCACCTCTCGCGCTCCGAATGTTGTGAATTCGAATCCTGGATACGTCTTTTCGGGTTACGAGTGCATTTTTCTCGAGACCTCCTGGGGGTCGTCGCTGGAGCTACGGATTTCGTACTCTGTGCGAAGCTTTTGGCAGATCGACCTGCGTGGAGAGACCGAGGTATATGAAGTCGATCCTCTCGACATTCAAGACTTTTTGTTAACTACCACCACCATATTATCATCGTCACAACCACAACCACAACTACAACCACCACCACCACCACCACCACCACCACCACCACCACCACCACTACCACCACCACCACCACTACCACCACCACCACCACTACTATCACAATCATGACATTATATTTGAAACTCAATAAATAGCACAAATTAAGATTTAAAAATAATATTCATTAACACTCAAACACACCATTCAACGGCATCACGTATTTCTTTCATGAACGTAGGTCAACAGAAAGATCCCCATTTTGTTGCCATGTGTTGGGACTCTCATCTACAACCTGGTCACCCTCGTCAACTCCTACTATATGGACTGGCCCTTGGATTACTTAATGATTGGACCTGTATTCGATGGCGTTTTCGGCAGTTACACTACGATGCTGATGGGGGTGTACACCTATACGACACACATTGCGAGCTCCAGGCAGAAAACGGTACGATATTGAATCTTTTCACTGCAAAAGTCTTTCATGTACGGTATGACATCTGGGATATTACGTCATAGTAGTTTGAAAACAGTTGCAGTTACAAAGGTTCATTTCTCAAATGTTACATACATTGTTTCGTAATAAAGTTCAGCGAACTTTGTAGAACGTACTTAAAATCTCGGCCATAAGAGAACACTGAGGGAACAGAGTAGTTGGAGCAACAGTAGCAGCAACAATAGTTGTAGTATTAGTAGTAGTATTACTAAAAGAAAAGGAAGAAGAAGGAGGTGGGGGAGGAGGAGAAGAAGCAGAAGAAGAAGAAGAAGAAGAAGATGATGATGATGATGATGATGATGATGATGATGATGATGATATCGATGATGATGATGACTGTAGTGAATATGCATAGAGAACTGCACCAAAATCCTATCGGATGTAAGTAAAGTAACCTGAATGACATAATGCCACGCTTTGCCGCTGTTTGTGAATGTGATAAGTAATAAAATGAACATTATTCCACGTCTCCATGTGTATTGGGCATGACTGGCACCTTGCCGTCTTGACAGGCGATAGTTTGTAATATGCAGTTATACCTCTTCATAGGGCAAAGCCTGAGCTGAATTTAGAGACTATGTGTTACCCATGCAGCATGATCCCTCTGTCGGCCCGCCTAGTTTACTCCATAGGTAAGGTAACACCAATACATCTGGAACACGACAAGCTGAAGAATCTGTTGGATCAGCATGGCAATGCCCTAACTTCACCACAAAATCCCGAAACAACCAAATAATCAATGCCCTAACTGTCCGATTGTCGGAACTTCGATCATAGATCAGTTGCCAACCAAGGCTTAGATCCTGGTCTGCCTTGCCATGACATTTTGTCTTTAGATTGCATTTCCCCGTACTAGCCTAAGGCTTGTTTCCTCCCAATTGCGCTCCTCCGCCCGAAGCCGTTGATACAATGTGGGGTGTAGGATTTGGTAAGCGCCGCCCACAATTCGGTTCTAACAGAAACACGACCACTGTGCCGGGTGGCAGGCGAACTATCTACTACCTCATCGTTGCTCCCGTACCGGATTTACTTATAATACATTCAAATTATCATTGCAAATATGTGTTCATGTGTGCGACTGCTTATCTCGCTTAACAAAAGAGGACACTTATAAAACACTGATAATACAACAGTACAAGGGCTAGAAACTTCGGGAACAGCATGACATAGCCTACTATTTCCCGGTCTTTGCTTTTTAGAAACTCAGTGTAAACAACCTCCCCCGATGGTGTTTCCACCTTGTCGTGGTGGGGGAGCTTGAGTTTCTCAATGACCCTGAGAGCTATGCCGGCGGTAGCGTAGCTACCAGCAGGGCCTCCCAAGCCGGACAGGTCAAAGGGTAGAGAACAGACAAAGAGAAACACCCTGGTCCTCCAGGTTGGGGGTTGAAGCGTGGGGTTAACATCCCCACCTTTGTAAAAACCTTTCTTTGTTACGAAACAAATACATGAGCCTCGATATCGGACTGACTTATCTGGACAACGACCTTGGAACGTTAAAGGACTTTTGAGATTTGGAACATGGAATGTACGGACACTATATCGAGCTGGAGCGGCCGAAGAACTAACCCGGGAGCTGGTTGAATATCAAATGGATATCACAGCAATTCAAGAAATAAGGTGGCCAGGAGAGGGTACTTTAGAGCAAAATGGAATTATTATAATATATGGAGGAACACCCAAAATAAACATGAATTAGGAACAGGATTTGTCATCAAAAAAGAGTTATGGGGGAACATTTTAAACTTTAAAGCCTTTTAATGACAGGATTAGTAATTACGAATAAAAGGTAAATGGAAAAATATAACGATGATTAATGTACATGCACCTACTGAAGAGAAAGAAGATGATATTAAAGAAGACTTTTATAATGATCTGGAAGAGTGCATAGAAGAAACCCCAAACAGGACATCCTGATTGTGCTGGGAGACTTCAATGCAAAAATAGGTAGAGAGCAAACTAATAAAAAAAGTGGCCGGTATGGAAAGCCTACATACAACTTCAAATGATAATGGATGGAGAGTCATCAACTGGCAGAAGCCAAAGGACTGCAGATTAGCAGTACCAGACTACAAAGAAAGGATATACACAAACAAACTTGAAATCATGTGACAAGAGAACCTATAATCAAATAGATCCATTTTAATTAACAACAGAAATGCATCAAAAATACAGCAAATCAGAAGTTATAGAGGAGCTGAGTGCCATAGTGACCATTTCCTCGTTGGAGCAAAATTAAAATAAACTTAAGAGAGCTTTCTATACTAAATTACAAAGATTACACCAACATATAACAGAGAAAACTACAAGACATTACAGTCAAAAAGAAAATTTTCAGATGAAATAAAATGTAAACTTGAAACTTTGCAAAACCTTTGGAAAAGCGTGACCAACTTGGTTGAACATCAAGAATACAATTTAATCTACCGCAAAAAGTCTCGGTGTGTCAAACCCCCATAGAAAAAACAGATGGGTTTAATCAAAAAATTAAGAAGCTCACTAAGAAGAAGAAAGCCGACATGTATGTTAAATACATCAATAACATCCAAAAGGGAAAACATTATAGAAATGAAATTTAAAAAGGCTACAAAAATAGTCAGACAGCAGAAGCGGAAATATGAGTTTTTAAAAAGATTGGAAACTAATCACCAGAAAAATGAATCCAGAAAGTTTTTTAAAAGTACTGAAGTCAATGAAACAGGGCACCACAAACACATATGGGTTTTAAAAAACAAAAATGGAAATGATAATACCAATGAAAATGTCAACACTGGAAGAATATTTTTTTGAATTATAAATTGTGAACTCCAAGTAACATTTTCCCACAAAAGGTTCTCATCAACCACAATTGAAGAACCCACATTTGAAGAAATCCTATATTAAACACACGACTTAAAAAATAAGGCAAATGGACTGATGGAATTGCTGCTGAAATTTTTTAAAGGGAGTGGCCATGCATTACATCTAAAGCTATACGAACTAATAATAAAAAACGGAGGACAAAGAATTACCCCATACTGGGAAAAAGTCATTATTGATACCTATCTTTAAGAAAGGAACAATTCCAATGTGGAAATTTAGAGGAATATCCTACTGTCCACAAACTATAAATACTATCCGCAGTATTACTAAATAGACTAAAAACCCTTCAGAAACATATTATGACTACCAGCGGGTTTAGACAAAACAGATAACAATGATCAGATATTTATCTTTCGACAATAGCCGAGAAAAATTTGGGGTATAAAAAAAGATCTCCATAACATTTTTGTGGATTTTAAAAGGCTTATGATAGTGTCCATGGGAAAAGTCTATGGAATGTTAGCAGGAAATTTTGGGAAAACCAAGGAAGTTAATTAACATGACCAACTATGCTGGGAAAATACTTATAATATAGTAACATATAAAAGGGGGAAAACAGACCCCCCCAATAACATCTGGGTTGAAACGGTATCCCCATCGCCGCTACTCTTAATCTGGTCTAAAAAAAGTTGTAAGGAGGTAAAGGGGGAATGTGATATTGGAGGAAAATCCAGCTGCTTGGTTATGCAGATGATAAGATATTATAGGCAAAGTGAAAAAAAACATTAGAAATATTGCTCCTTAAAGGAAAAAACCCAAAATGGGGGGGTTATCACCAGAAAGACAAAAAATGGTAATTTCAAAACGGAGGCTAAAAACTCTGGCCACATACAAAAAGATATATGACCATTAAAGACGGAAAAATACAAATACCTGGTACAATCTTCAACTGCCCAACATCATAAGGGAAGAAATACAAACTGAAACAACTCTGGAAAAAAATATCTTGCCTACAACATCTACTAAAATCAAAGGCGCTATCTCGTAACACCAAAAACCAATATACAAAAAACTACAACCCGTTGTGCTGTATGGCTCTGAAACCTGGAGTACAACGAAAGGAGACGAACCTTGTTACAAACCTTTGAGAACAAAAATTTTTAAAACGCATCTTTGGCCCATTGGATACACAAAGGGAGAGTGGAAAAGAAAAAGTAACAAAGACATTTATGATTTTTTTAAGTCCCGCTAATCACTGGGATCATGAAGGCTAATAGACTACTGGCTGGGGCATATAGAAAGAATGGAAGATAATAGGGAAACAAAAACTCGCTTACACTCAGGAATAAATGACCGTAGACCCCCGGTAGACCAAAAAGGCGGTGGGGGATAATATACTACAGCCTACAAGCACTTGGAATCAACGACTGAAGAAAGGTCCAAAGAGACGAATGGGACAATTGTATTTTCAGCAAAAAACCTCAATGGCTCGGAATGCGAAAAAAGAAAAAGAGAAATGTAAACATCGCTTTGAAAGATCCTTTACGTGCATTATTCACTTTTTGGCATATCGAGTGTTAGTCAAACATCAGTGCCTCTCCACAATGAAAATTGCTGAAATGGTCTCCAACATATCTGTCTCTCGCTTGATTGTCATTTTGTCCATCTCTTTACGTTCATTCCCAATTTTTTTAAACCCCTGTATATGAATGTTTTTTTTTTCCATAAAATACGATATATTCTTCTGTGTATCCACATTTCACGCCTCTATCCCACTCTTTTTTGCTTGTTCATTGCCCGTGAATACTCGAAAAAAGATACATTTGGTCTGTTTT